>OZ035823.1:11474408-11589408 GCA_964034765.1 Knipowitschia caucasica
AGTTCTGGCTCCCGAACTAACTCCTCTGATGAGCAGCTCTGATTGGTCAAAGCACAGCCGAGCCCCTCTGTGCACGTGCACTGCGAACGCATCATGGGAGATCACCCACTGCGCAGAACTGGGAGGACCAGACGATGCCCAAATTCAGGCGAGTTTCCCATGGATCTTTACGAGTTCCAGGCGAGTTCCGCTAATCTTTCGCCGCCCATGTCGGCACAATGCGCCACACTGAGCACAAACCATTCATTTTAATACGGCGCCATCTTGGATCGCCGGGGCTTTCCCAGACCCCACTCCCTCTCTCTCTCAGGGACCAGGACTCTCCAGAAAAAGAGATTCAGTGCGGCTTTCCAGATAACGGTCAACAAATACACTTCTATTTAAAAAAAGAAAAGAACAATCCCAGTGTTTAGAGCACCAACCTGCGCAAAGTACTCCTCAGAGATCCGTCCTGCCCACTCGATGCAGAGCGCCAAAGGTCGGCAGGGATTGGCCACATCTGCACACTTAATGAGCATCCGCTTTATCAGCAGTCTATTCTCCGGAGAACTCTTGAAATTCACAGGGCCCTCACCGTCACTGTTTACACTCTGTGGCACAAACAAACTCGTCAGCAGTCATAATTAATCCGATTAAAAAATGCTCTATTGAACCACAGGAGCTCACACTAGTGCTGGTCTCCTCTATCGCCGCCATGGGTTTGTTTATGCTATTCACAAATTTGTTGACGTGCTCGAAGTGTCTGGTCATCTCCGTGGCCAGGACCATGTCGATGATGGCTTGTCTCAGAGTCCTCAATTGATTTCTGTATAAAAAAGATAGATACTTTATTGATCCGCTGTAGGAGAGATTCAGGTGTGCAGCAGCAGAAACACATCTATCCACACACACAAATGCTAATAAATACAACACTGACTCTCAGAATTCTGAAACTACCAGAAAACCCAGAGCAGTCATTTCGTCGGCTCCCATTCAAATGAGTGGAATTCTACAGTTTAAGGTTTTCACTAGTGTTAATTAGTAAGTAATACAGCTTTTATCTTTAATACATCCTAAAACTGGTTGATATAGATGAAATACAGCAAAACTAAATTCTAACTGCTGTAAGTAAACAGTGTGTTGCTATGGTAACTGGCACTTGCTCCAAGCTGAGATGGCTCGGAACCAGACTCTGATATTTGATAATAATAATAATAATGATAATCAGTTGGTAGAGCATTGGCCTTAAGGCCAGAAGGTCGTGGGTTCAATTCCCACCTCTGCACCTTCTCCACCGACTCCCACTGATGACTGCTGTCGTTGTGTCCTTGGGCAAGACACTTAACCCCACTTTGCCCAAAGCCCCCACTGAAAGATCAAGGCTATGCTCACAGTCAGAGAGCAGCCGCCCTCCTGTGGACTCACCACCTGCAGAGGGTCAGTGAGGGGCTGGTGCTATGAGACTTGGGTGGCATCTCTGACTGCCACCCCCCTGACCCAGAAATGGATTAAAGGGTAGAAGATGGATGGATGGATGGATGGATAATAAAAATAATAAAAATAACGATATTAACAACAACGATAATTCATAATGATAATAGTTGTCATAATAATAATAATAATAATAATACAAAAGCGTCAAATTGACTGCTCTGGGAGTTCTCGTGTTTCTGTTGGGTCAAACCAGTGTCAAACAAACAATTTTGGTTCTTTTCCGACAGAAGAAAGTAGTTAGTTACCGGTCGATATTCTTAAAGATGTTGCTCTTGCTGTCTCGTGCGGTGAGCTGGAAAGCCAGAGCTGCATGATGACTCTCTAACACTGCCGTATCGTTGTAGAGAATGGCCAGTTCACTGCTAGCATTGCACAAAAACGAATTTGTCCTACCGGGATGATCCACGTCGTGTACCGTGGCTGCTATCAGAGCTGCGACCACATCCAGCTGGTCTAGACTGCTCTGGAGACACATTGGGAAAGCAAGGTTGGAACCAGAATCACGTGAGGAAATTATAGGCTTATTCTTTTTGGTCTTAACCTTGACTCTTTCTGTGCGGAGGAAGAAGGCAGTGGCGTGCAACACATCGGCTGCGTGTGTGGAGTTGTGATAAGAGTTGGACGAATGGTAGCTAGCCTCCATCAGCTGTAGCCAGCAGCGCAGCGTGGTCTCGGAGCAGTTTAGGAAATCACACACGCCGAAGCTGGTGAAGATTTTGAGACCGAGGTACGTGAGCGGTCTGCAAGATGGAAACGACAAAACAAGGATTTTAGAGCAACAAATGACCAAAGAACTCAGAGTCTGTAAACCTTTTAGAACAGGGGTGTCAAACTGGTTTTGGTCGAGGGCCAAGTTTAAAAAGACAGGAGATGTTTTACATTTCATTCATGTGTTTGGTTATTTTCTGGTAGGTTTGGATTCAACTAGCCAGACTCTCGCCAGACCCATAGTCCGCTGTACTTCACAGCCAAATGCCTTTGGTGGAGCATGGCGGAACTACACGGGTCTGGCAGAGCCACAACTGGACCCAATATCAAGAAGATGTATTTGAAGGCTGATAGTTAACTTTAAAAAGTATTTCCTAGGCCTAACTTAACTTCTAAATAGATAAAATGTTTAGAACGGTTTAAATGCTATGGTTTTCCTGAGATAATAGGATTAAGCCATAGTATGCCATCACCATCAATGAGTTACTGAAATAATGAAAATTGAAAATAATTTCAGAGCCACCCTGCTCCCATCTCTGTGTGGAGTGAAAGGACAAGTGCCCAAAAAATAACAATTGTAAACCGCTTTATGACTCTGGTCTGTGAAAGGCGGTATATAAATAAAGCTTACTTACTTACTTACTTACACTAAAAATGGTCTCGCGGGCCGGATTTGACCCACGGGCCTGAGTTTGACATTCCTGTTTTAGAACAACAAATGACCAAAGAGTCTGTACCTTTTATGCGTCGCTGCTTCCAATTCTAGAATATTAAACTCCCAACATTCTTCGTCGTTGAGCATCTCAGCGATAGACGGAGGGATGTCACTCAGAGTGACTGGAATGTTCGCCAGGTTTTGGCTGATATCTAAGTAAACAAAGTTATCAAAGTCTTGTTGTACAAATTAAACGTATGTTTTGTGTTGCTGTGGACACCTTTAAGGTTTCAACTTACTATTGGAAAAGACATATTCGTTCCCAGAGAGTCTTCGAAGGCCGTCCTGAATGAGAGAAGACAAATAACTGAAATTTCCTGACAATGAAAGGTTCTCTTATCTTATCTCCTATGGGTTTCATTCATAATAAAGAATTCTACTTCAGTTGGAGAACAGGCGCTAATACAAAAACTATTTTTGAAAAGTTCCATCCATTCAACCATTTTCTACCCCTGTTGATGTTTAATGAAAAGTTGAAAATGAAAATTCAAATCAATTTATTTTAGCACTTGGTTATAGCTCAAAAACCAAAAAAGAAAAATCACAACAGTAGTTACTAAGTTGTCAATTCACCAACACAAATTAGAGAATCAAACAGTTCAAACGCAGGAAATGCAATAATATAAAACACATAGAGCCAGTGGTCCATAAGGGGCAGACGACCAATGTAAAATAAATGATACACTACAAATGGAAATAGTTAGATTCCATTCCCAGGAATTACAGAGTATAGACTCAGTGGGATGTTGTGATGTCACATGAATTCAACCTATAACAATATTTCCTGTATATTCTGTTTTGGAGACTCATGAGACATACAGTAAATAATATTAACGTCCTTCTATAAACCCGTGGTGCTTGGCTGGACTCACATTCATAAGACCCTCTACCAGGTCGTTGGTGTGAGGGTCGTCCTCTTTGGAGGCCAGCTGAGGGGAGTAGAGCTCGGTGGTGCGGAGGATCTCCAACACGCGTTCCAGGGCCTCCGCCACGGTCACAGGGCTGCTCTCCTGTGCTGCGTTTATGATGTTTATCACCTGAGGAGAGGAAAGTCCCAATCACTGCATGCGTTAAGACAGGAGCTCTTTCATCAGTGAGATGCATGTGATGTTGTCTGAAGGCGAAAGAGCCTTTTTGAACACATGAGACAACAACAGGACAAGGTCCTGTTGTTGTCTCATGTGTCTCAGTGAGAAAAAAACATTACAGTCCCCAGTGAAATTAGTCAGGTTTTTACCACAAAAAATCCCGGAGCTTTTGTAATTACTCATGTAATGGCTCATGCACATTCTTGGTCTTCAGAACTTTGTGACTTTTTCGGTTTCTATATGTAGTTTTTTCCATGTCGTTGTTTTGATTAAAATATATTATTGAGATAAGAGGAGTTCAACCATCCATTCATCCATCCATCCATTTTCTTCCCCCTAATCCATTTCTGGGTCGGGGGGGTGACAGTCAGAGCTGCACCCAGTACACAGAGCACCAGCCCCTCACTGATCCTCCTGCAGGTGGTGAGTCTACAGGAGCCTTGATTATTCAGCGGGGGCTTCAGGTTAAGTGTCTTGCCTAATGGTGCATTCAGACCGCCAACGCTGAAACGCTGAAGCCCCGCTCACCAGACGCGCATTCTCTAGTTTTCAGACGCAGAGGTCTTCACACCAGAACGTCCTGACGCGCACCGGAAGTGCAGGAAGTAGCCGGCCGGCTCTGATGCTAACAGAGCTATGCTAGCGGCTTCTTGTGTACAGATCCTCTCCAATATGCAGCTTTGCAGTGTGTCTTTGCTCAGAGACCTTCCACGGGCTTTATATAACAGTAGTATGTGTTCACGGAGGTGCGCCATACGTTTTTCATATTAGTAAACGGTATTTCCGCATCGGCGAACACACTCGAAGCAGTTGCATAAGGTCACGGGAGCATGAAAACCCATACTTTCACAAGCACAGAGTCCCCCATTGTCAACCCTGGTTTGAGTTCTGGTGAAGCCTGGTGTGGGTCCTGTTTTGGCTGTTTACGAGTATTTTCAGTCTGCTCGCTCAGTCAGTGTTGCCAACTCCTCAGTAAGGAAAGTAGCTATTGGCTGTCCCAAAAGTCGCTAGAAGTCGCTAAATGACGTCATCGCCAATAATAATAATTGGCAATTTGCAAATAACTGTAACGGACGCTGTAGGAGAGAGGAATGACGTCGTGGGAGAGACAAACGTGAGTAAAAAACACCCTAAATATGTTTAGAACTACAAATGTACAAAAATAATTTCAACATTAACAACATTTAATGATTTTAATGCTTTGTCTAGATCTGTCGCTATAGGGTCTGAAAAGTCGCTAAATCTAGCGACAAAGTCGCTAAGTTGGCAACACTGCGCTCAGTCCGCTAATGTCCCCGTGACCACTTTGCGGCTTTCTGATTGGTCGCTGCACGTGTTACGCCCCTGAAATAAGGAGAAAACCACGAGAGTGATTTGGGTGCGTTTCCCTCTTGCAGGAGTTTAATACAAGTGAGGAAAGAGCGCGAACCCCCCCCCTATCTGTCGGTGTGGGCAAAACCAATCGCTCCATTGTTGTTCAGGCTTACTAGTCGATAACAATCTTTTCTGTAAAAACTCAAAATGTAAATACTGAATTAACTGTAGATATTTTAACATACCTTTAACCATATTTATCTTGTTTTTTTAAATATTATGTAAATTATGAAATAACTATTTATTGCAAATCTCTTTTTCTGTATATATATCTATTACATTGTTTTTATCACTATTACACACGAACGTCCCGAGGAAAGGATGAGCAGAATCCATCTCCTGTGGGCGTAGATTTTTCGCTGCTGCTCCTCCCCTTTGACTTTCCCGCCAAGTCCGTGCGTCTCTACCAGTGGGGGAGGGTCCAAGCTCAAAAGTGGCCAAAATGGCGTGCGCTGACATGCTTGCAATACCACCCCGGGCCGATGGGGGTGGACCCAGAAGAAGAATTAGCCAATGCTAACATATAGCATTGGCAGACCTCTCAAAAACGTCTTTACAGGATGGACCAAAAGTTGTCTCTTGGTCCAAAGCTCCGTTCCACATGTGTGTCAATGCTGAGGGGGGTGGATTTTTTTGGACCAATCTAGTTTACTTGCTGTGAATTTTTGAAGTCTCTCGTTCAAATGAATGGAGCTGCGCCGGCTGACGCATGCGCAGATGCGTTTTTTCACAATTTTCTTGTGGGCGGGACCACTCGCGGCCATTTTGGATAGCTCCAGTAGAGCAAATTTTTTGGCCCATTAGTTAGAACGGCGGAGATAGGCGTGACTCTGTCCGTTAATATATACAGTCTCTGGTCTCTACTGAACAGTCCGTCCGTGTGAAACGAGAGGTCCGTGCGTTGTGACGCTGGAACGCTCGTCACCATAGACTTTGCATTGAAAGCCGACGCAACGCATGATCCGGTCTGAAAGCACCATAAGGACACAACGGTAGCAGTCATCAGTGGGAGCCATGAAGTAGGTCTTGCGGTGGGCTTGAACCCACGACCTTCAGGCTCAAAGGCCAAAGCTCTACCAACTGAGCCACTGTCGCCCCATGGAGTTCTACCATTGACTCCTAAAGAACAGCCAGTACTAGTTACCATAGCAACACATTGTTTACTGTCAGAAGTTAGCATTCAGCTGTTTTTATTTCAAGTTTTATTCACAGAAGCACGTGAGTAAGTAAGTAAGTAAATATCTTGAGGAAATACCCAACATTCTTCTGAGGAATTTCTCAGAATTCCTTTGGTTGAATGAATGGGAACAGTCAAAATGACGGCTCACACACTGGAGTTCTAGTATTTTCAGAACTCCAGTGTAATAAAAAAATGTATATCTACCTTTGTTATCGGAGCCTCAATGGTCATGGAGTGGATCCTGGCAACTGAGGAATATCTTCTGTTTTGTAAACTGGGAACTGAAAGAATAACAAAGATTTTATTAGTTTCAGATTTACAAATATGTCCAATGTAAATAATTGTTAACATGTTTAAACCTGGATAGCAAACACATTATAACTCTTATTTTGTAATTCACAGCAATGTTTTGAAAATGATTTGATAGGAAATGGATCATTACAAAAGCAGCTTCATCAGTGGGGGAGCTCTGTCTCTGATCTGACCAGTAGGCCTGTACAATTTCAGAGTACACGATTTTACGGATAACCATTGCGATTTGATTTGTGATTTCTGTTATGAAACTAGGATAATATTCACTATGGGAATCAGATTTTTTGTCAAACCTGAAAATATAGGGTTGTATTTCTTTATTTGGCAATATAGGCATACCAGACCTATTTGTACATGTTTCACGTTGTAGACACAAGGAGAACATGCAAACTCGATACAGAAAGGCCCTTCTTGACGTGGAATTGAACCCAGGACCTTCTCTATGCCTCAGATCACCAGAGGATGTCTATAGTATGCAACTAGATCATTTGCTTTTTGTAGAGGAAATGTAAAGGATTAATCTTAAAAATTGCAATCGGAAATGACAAAAATGTATAATTTGAAGCCCACACTATTCAGGACCACCCTTCTAGAAAAATGGATGGTTAAAAAGTAGATGAAGGGAGAGAGCAGCATCAAACTGTGACTGTAGAGAGAGCGGTTTGTGAGAAAGAGTGGTCTTTCTCACAAACTTCACCAAACAGAAACCATATTAAAGAAGACCGTTACCATCGCTCCCTCGAGAACTGATGGAGTCTTTCCTCCGGTCTCGGTGACGTAAAGAATAAATATCTGCAGCAGAAAACACAGTTATTTATTCATACAAATAAAACAGATAAACAAAAAGGATATAATAGAATATATACCATTCATTTACTTTAAAATAATTTATTTGAAAAGCTTTATTATTTTTTATTCTTCATATTATTCTTCATGCCTGGATGTATTTACCTGACTGGGAAAGCTCCCCACTGCCTCTGTCTTCCCTGTTGATCTTATGAATCTAGAAATCACAAAACAACAGAACATTATTGGACTAGTTATAATATTGGAAATATCCTTGGTATCCGGCTGCTTATTTAACATAAATTATAATAATGATTTTATTTAATAATCACATCAACAGAGAATTGCTTATAGTCCAGCAATTACAGTAGTTACTTGTCATCTCTGCAAACCAGTCAAAAGTCTATGTGGCTGCAGGTTTTCAGTCCAACCACACAGAGCACACCAGACCCCACTCATTTCATCAAGTGAGTCCAGTGTGAACTTTAAAATGAACTGAGTGAAGTCTAGTGAGCTCCTGCTTGTTTGGAATGAAAACCTGCAGCCACACCTGCCCTTCCTGGAACCAGTCTGACACATCTGCCATATAGTAATACAGCATACAATATATAACTATAACATATCCCAAAATCCGCTCCGGAAAGACCAAAATCATTTAATTACTGCAATAAAACAGTTTTGTCTGGCGAGGAATGACTTCTTTACTTTTGAGAAGGGATCAGAGTGGCTCCCGCTCCTGACAGAGGGGATGCCAACAGCTGAATCACCTTCTGCACACAGCATGAAAGAGCCGGGCCCTGTGCAGCTTTGCCCTAAGTATAAATAGCCGTGGCGCCTGGCTGTGATCCCTCCCACTTCTTAGAGGGGGATCCTGCAGCTTAGCCCTGGCTTAGCGGAGAATGACGTTATTGGCCTGAAACTCAGCTGAGAGCAGCAGCACACCTGGTTAAGGAACATGTGAAGTATTTCTGTCCACAATCGAAATACACGTTCACAAAAGAATGAGAAATCTTATATTTATTCATTTTGTTTGGGTGTTGCTCTATTCTTACTGTTGTGTTGCTGTTTCTCAGATGTATCTTATGCTGCTTTTGGGGTTATTGTGAGACATAAGGTCTAATCCAGGACTGTAGTTGGTATGTTTGAAATCCTCTCCGCCTCTCGAGTATTATGACGCCCTGGAGGTTCTTCTCAAATCCTTTTATGTTGATACTAAGAGCTTTGGGGGCCCCACATACGTATCTCAATCTTATATACAATACGTTTAAAGATTACGTCTGCAGCTTAAACTGTATTTTATTTGTTAAAGGTTCTTCTGTCCTGGTGACATTGGACTATTATGGGAAATTAGACGTTTTCAACAATAATACTGTGAATTAGAATATGTCTCTCCCCCTGGCATAACTGTAACCTTAGTCCTGGTTCTCCTGCCAGAGTCCTGGATCTATAGCCCGGCCTCCCCAAGGTTTCTCATTTTCTAACTTTGGGTTTTTAGAGTTTTTTGTGGCAGATGCAGGACCGCATATAGGACATTTATGGACTTTATCAACATTTATGGACATTGGTCATCTGTCCCTTATGGACCAATGTGTTTTTTATGATTTCATTTCCTGTTTGATTCTCTGATCTGTGTTGGCGAATCGACGACTTTGACCAGCCCTCCGAGATAACTACTGTAGTGATTTAGGAATATACAGAAATAAATGGAATTAAAATAACTACAAGAAGAATAGTTAAACCAATGAACGAGCGGCCTCAAAGATTTTAATGAATTTTGGCCAATCAGGAGGCCGCAGGGAGGGCAAGGGCGGGTCTAATCAGTTCAAAAAGTGTCACTCTTCCTGCACAATTTGAAATGTATTATTGAAAGGTAATTTACATGAATAAGATTATTCTTTTTATGATCATTATTATTAATAACTACATATTTAGTACGAGTTTATAAGCTTCTTGTGTTTACATTTCAGTTTCATTAATTAAAAATAAATAAATATTGACTTACTTGATTGTTGTTGTCGTAATGAGGTCTTTTAATGGCAACGAAATGTCTGATCTTTCTGTTAAAAGAATCAAACCATAAATATGTTTATGTAGATATTAGATTAGTTGAATAATACCAGACTAATAAGACTGCAGGTGTTGTCCTCACCCTCCTTGGCCGATCACAGGTGTAATCTTCACATGCTGCTGGATGCTGTCTCCTGTTTTCTTCCGGGCGTGGTAGATGCCCTGCCATTCCTATTCAGACCAGATTAGAGGGACAGTATGTAATTTTTTCAATTAAATGACATCTACATCTTGTCTATGACTCCCCAGATGACAGAAAAATACAATGGACATAACATAATAGTCATCTTTACTATTTTCATCTGGGTTGCCAGCTTGTTTTTTAAATTATTTTTAAAGAATTCACAAACAAAATGGCCCCACACATTTGTTGAAATGAACGATAGATGGCAGACATAAAACCAGTCGTAATACACAACGTTTCTAGCTAAACCCCAGCAGGTGGATTGCATCAGTAATCAGTTCACAGGAGATACTTGAGTCACAGGCAGGAAGATTTAGGCCACAAAAGTTGAATTTTTTCACATTTGTTCACACCTTTCCTTTCTTGATACAGGTGTTGATGGTCTCCAGGAGGTCGGCTCGGTTCTTGTCGCTCTTGGGGAGTTCAGTCAGTTCTTTCCCGATCAGTTCTCCTTTCTGATACCCCATCATCTGCTCAAAGGCTGGGTTCACGTACTGTAAAAAGAAGTGGATTTCACTCAAATGTGTGTGTGCATGTGTTTGCTTAGATATGCATGCGTGCGTATATGTGTGTGTCTATGTGCATGTGTGGGTGTGTATGCATTTGTGTGTGCCTGTATGCGTGACTGTGTGCATGTGTGTGTCTGCGTATATGTGTGTGTGTGTGCTTAGGTATGCATGGGTGTGTGTATGCATATGGGTGCATAATTGTGTGTACGTGTGTGCGTGTCTGCGTGCATATGTACGCGTGTGTACTGTGCCTTGCGAAAGTATTCGGCCCCCTTGAACCTTTCAACATTTTGCCATATTTCAGGCTTCAAACATAAAGATATACAGTTTTAATTTTTTGTCATGAATCAACAACAAGTGGGACACAATCGTGAAGTGGAATGAAATTTGTTGGACAATTTAAACTTTTTTAACAAATAAAAAACTGAAAAGTGGGACGTGCAATATTATTCGGCCCCTTTACTTTCAGTGCAGCAAACTCACTCCAGAAGTTCAGTGAGGATCTTTGAATGATCCAATGTTGTCCTAAATGACTGATGATGATAAATAGAATGCACCTGTGTGTAATCAAGTCTCCGTATAAATGCACCTGCTCTTTGATAGTCTCAGGATTCTGTTTAAAGCACAGAGAGAACCATGAAGACAAATGAACACACCAGGCAGGTCCGAGATACTGTTGTGGAGAAGTTTAAAGCCGGATTTGGATACAAAAAGATTTCCCAAGCTTTAAACATCTCAAGGAGCACTGTGCAAGCAATTATATTGAAATGGAAGGAGTATCAGACCACTGCAAATCTACCAAGACCCGGCCATCCCTCCAAACTTCCATCTAAAACAAGGACAAGACTGATCAGAGATGCAGCCAAGAGGCCCATGATCGCTCTGGATGAACTGTGGATAACTACAGCTGAGGTGGGGATGGTGTGTTCAGGGTGATGAGCTGTGTTGCTTTTACGCCAAACATATCGTTTTGCATTGTGGCCAAAAAGTTTGATTTTAGTTTCATCTGACCAGAGCACCTTCTTCCACATGTTTGGTGTGTCTCCCAGGTGGCTTGTGGCAAACTTTAAACCAGACTTTTTATGGATATCTTTGAAAAATGGCCACTCTTCCATAAAGGCCAGATTTGTGCAGTGCACGACTGATTATTGTCCTATGGACAGACTCACCCACCTCAGCTGTAGTTATCTGCAGTTCATCCAGAGTGATCATGGGCCTCTTGGCTGCATCTCTGATCAGTCTTCTCCTTGTTTGAGATGAAAGTTTGGAGGGACAACCGGGTCTTGGAGATTTGCAGTGGTCTGATACTCCTTCCATTTCAATATAATTGCTTGCACAGTGCTCCTTGAGATGTTTAAAGCTTGGGAAATCTTTTTGTATCCAAATCCGGCTTTAAACTTCTCCACAACAGTATCTCGGACCTGCCTGGTGTGTTCCTTTGTCTTCATGGTTCTCTCTGCGCTTTAAACAGAACCCTGAGACTATCAAAGAGCAGGTGCATTTATACGGAGACTTGATTACACACAGGTGCATTCTATTTATCATCATCAGTCATTTAGGACAACATTGGATCATTCAAAGATCCTCACTGAACTTCTGGAGTGAGTTTGCTGCACTGAAAGTAAAGGGGCCGAATAATATTGCACGCCCCACTTTTCAGTTTTTTATTTGTTAAAAAAGTTTAAATTATCCAATAAATTTTGTTCCACTTCACGATTGTGTCCCACTTGTTGTTGATTCATGACAAAAAATTTAAATTTTATATCTTTATGTTTGAAGACTGAAATGTGGCAAAATGTTGAAAGGTTCAAGGGGGCCGAATGCTTTCGCAAGGCACTGTATGCTTAGGTATACATGTGTGTGTGCATAATGTATATGCGTGTGTATTCGTGTGTGCGTGTATGTTTGCATGAGTGTATATGTGTATATGCAAGTGTGCGTGCATGTGTGTGTGTGCATATGGTACACTGTGTATTCTTAGACATACATGTGTGTGTGTACATGTACATGATATGTATTTTGTGTGTGTGTGTGTGTATATGTGCATGTGTGTATGTGTGAGTGTGTGTGCACATTTGTGTGGGTGTGCGTTTGTGTGTGTGTGTGTGTGTGTGTATAGACCTGAATTAGGGCTGAAACAACTAATCGATTAATCGACGACTAATCGATTATTGAAATAGTCGACAACTATTTTAGTAATCGATTAATCGTTTTCTGGTTCACACGGACTCAAACAGAGCAAAAATGACATGAAAATGTAGTATTTTTGATTAAAACCGACTTCGTTTTTATAATTTCATGAATATCTGTCTGTCTCATCCAATCAGATAGCAGAATTAGCACAAAGAGCCTGTTACAAACATTTACTTTAAGTTTACGCCATCAATACGTCTTCGAGTGTTGCCACTTTAGCTTTTTGTGATTAAAAAACATTTTTTTTCTACACAATTCACAGCCAAGCGATTACTCGATTAATCGTAAAAATAATCGATAGATTAATCGATTACAAAATAATCGTTAGTTGCAGCTCTAACCTGAATAATGTGATCCTCGCTGGTGATCTCCACGGCCTCCTGACAGTGTTCCAAAGCAGTGAAGATGGAGTTACAAGCCCTGCACAGACATGGACACAATCGGGTTTTATTTTTCACACTTTTCGCACACTTTTTGTTATTCTCTACATATTTACAGCTGTTTATTGTGTTGCTACTGTTCTGTAATGTGCGCTGTTACCCTGAAATCCCCCACAGCTCCTCTCCTCTAATCACCTATTGTAATTTCTTTTGTACTATGTAATCTGTGGAGTTATTTTTGTTTGTTTGTTATTTAGAATTACTTATTTACTTATTTTTTTAATATAATGATGCATGTATAAAGTAAACGTGATGTATTTCCAGGTCTGCCAACTAGCTGTTAGCTATAAGGCCTATGAACACAGCATCAGTTCCTGTAGCAATGCTTCTTGTTCTGTCCCTATCAAATAAACACATAATAATAAATAATATCTCGCTCCTTGGCTGATGTGATGCTGGATTACCTGAGTTTGAACTGACAGCGGACCTCTCCGTGCTCGATCTGGACCAGTTCATTATAACAGGCCGTCACACTGCTGTTCTCCACAAACCGCTGAACACAAGATTTCACAAGAAAAGACCAAAATGGAGGAATAAAAACATGTTATTAATGATTTTACACATGGACATGCTAGAGGTGTGTTTTAAACCTACTCTGCTGAAGCCTGCGCAGAGGAGAGGAAGAACAGACGGCTCGTCCTGGTCCGGGGGCCTGTACGAGGGATCAAGTTATTCATCATTCACTTAATTTCAGGTCTGAAGAGATTAGTATTGGTGCAGTGGACTTACATCAGAGGAACAACAGCCAGAATGACCGTTTTAGAAGAAGGTTTTGTGGCACGTATCAACCTGGGAAATCAGAAAAATGCACTTTCTTTTACACGGCTGGGTATCAGGGGACTACAAAACATTTTCAAGCAATTTGATACAAAACTTTTGGCAGATTACATAATTACTATTTGGGTTATTTTATTTTGTGACTTATAATAAAACCAACTAGGACTCCCAGAATTCTGAAACTATACGAGAAATCCCAGAGCAGTAATTTTGACAGCTTCCATTCAAATCAATAGAATTCAGAAAAAATCCCCCAAAAAAACAGTTGTAGTTTTTCACTACTCTTATTAAGATTCATCCGGGGTATTTAGTATCTTTAAAACATGCTAAAACCGGTTCATATAACTTAAATACAGAAATACAAAATACTAAATGCTTCAAGTAAACAGTGTGTTGCTATAGTAACCAGCACTGACTCCGATCTAATCACGGACCAGTATAGGATCAAGATAATGTCATAACATAGCTGCAAATAAACTACATATAGAAACAGATAGACAGTTATGAAGACCAAAAACATTCATAATCAGAGTAATTACACTTCCAAAAACAAAAAGCCGTCAAATTGACTGCTCTGGGAGTTCAAGTGTTAAGTGCATCAGGGACGGTGCTGTATGAGCTGTGGGCAATAATTAAACAGGTGCTAAAGAAGTCCCTCACCGACAGACAGCCTCGGGCTCAAAGTATCGAGAATGCCGGCCGTCGATAACAATAATCTCGTGGTGCTTGTCGAGAAAACACTCGACCGCAGACTCTGGCGTCCGAGCGATGTTACAGCGGAATCCTGCGCGGTCACAGGCCCACCAGAACGCATCGCTCTGATTGTCCTCTTTGGCGAACACCAGCAGCACCTAGGAAACAAAAACACATTACAGGACATGCATTTACAGACCACAGGAGATTAAAGGGAAAAAAACACATCAGTACATTTCTGTTGTTATTGTTTTCATTTCGATGTCCCGTCCTCCACTGTTTAACCAATCAGAGAGTCCATGATCCGGGTTGCCAGTCACTGCATTGAGCTAATCTCACTGATAAAGTACAATGTGGCAGCTGCACTAAAAACGGTCTTGTTATGAATCTCAAATCATTAACGACAAAACAATAAATAAAATTTCTATCTTTGTTATAGATTTATTGTTGAAAAAACTCTTTTCTATTGAACTATTATGGTTCCGGCTGGATTCGTCAGCATATCTGGCAACCTGAGTCAGGGAGAGTGCAGTGCCACTTCTGGACAGATTTTTACATACTGCTCCTTTAAATCACTTCGTCAATCAAAAATATTTTGGCAAAAATAGCCCCCCTTAACATGACAACTAAAACAATATGCATGCTCTATGATGATTAAAAGACATATAACCACCACAGAATAAGTGCTGAAGTAAATAAATAAATACAGTTTCAAGAAAGAGTACTACAGTCCATCTTTTGTACATGTTTAAGAAAGGGCCAGGCAACATCTTCTTTCTGCTCCTTTTCATTTGTGTGACAGGACTACCATTATTTGAAATGTAATTGCAATATGTGATGTAATGTCATGTCAAATATATATCAAAGCATGAAGATGTATTGAGAGTGTGTTCACAGTTAAGTGTCAATTGAAGTATCTCGACTTTAAAAGGTTATAACTTAAAAACTAAAATTACTATCATAGATTGGAAAAAAGATTTCAAACACAGACACGTCAAAGAGATAGTGTGGATAAAATCAAAAGGAAAGATTGTCAAATATATTTTTGGTGACATTTTAAACGACAAAATCAGCCTCTTTTTTGACCATTCTACTGTGACGCCAGTTACATAGAAAATAAAATGTCCTCAGTCTGAAAAAGCGGCAGATTAAATCCCACAATATTTACATGGTTAACACGACATCAGGAAATCACTTGATATGAAAAGGAATCGTTAAAAAATAAAAAAATAATTAATTAAATGACCCTTGAAAAATGTATAACGAACGTGATGGTTTCCGTCCTCTTTTCTCTAAAATTTTAACTTGAGAAAGAAAAAAATCTTGTCTGTTTTCACATTTAATTGCTTGACAATATGAAAGTATCACTTTGCATCTACTTTGTGTAAAAAAATAGAATCTCTGAATCAAATGTAGACATCTGAAAATACCTATCAAACTTCCACAAAGCTCATTCCGTCAAATCATCACGTCCGTTACATAAAATAAACAGGGCCGCTATAGGAAACTTGTCTAATGTATAAAACAGTTATGTTCTAGCAACTTCTAATGGACAGAGGAGGTGCTTGGAAACATGAAAAACATAAAATATCTTCTGATTATTAAAATCTAATTTTTGGCCTTTTGTCACACTTTTGTGCCCTTTAGTGTGAACAAGCCCATGAACAAATAATAACTGAAACACATTATTATAGACACAATGAGGATCAGTTTTAGTTATACTCCACAGACAGTGTTCAGACCGGTGCTGGGCAAACCTTGGCCCGTGGGCCAGATTCGGCCCATTGAACATTTCTATCAGGCCCGGGAGCCCTCCTCAGTTTATATAAATATAGTATAAAGACTATAAAATCCCTGTGTGCTGCATGCAGAGCTCTGGAGCCACAGTCGTACGCCTCGCTCTGCCGCAAGATATAATATTTAAATATAATTTATATTCATGTGTAAAATATAAGTCTGAGATAAACATTGGAAAATATGTCCGGCCCCGACAGCAGGCTGATATTCAAATGTGGCCCTCAGGAGGAAAATATAGCCCATTCCTGGTTCAGATCATAAAAACACAACCTATTGTTCAATGGTTAGCAACATAAAACACACACTCAGTCCCGCGGCTGATGGACCAAAGCCAGAAGCAACTGCACTTAACTTTGGCCCCCAGCATCACCCCAGCATCACCCCGGCCACTACAAAGACCACCACAACAGAAGACCACATGGATGTGCTCCAAAACCAACAGTTTACACTTGTTAGGCAACGGCGGAACAAAGAGAAAAAACACCGAAAAGATCTGAAATGAGGGCAGAAGGAGAATGTGAGATAGTATTGTCGAGTCCCAGTGAACATCTCCACACTCTGATCCCTGGAGCTTGTATAACCGCGGTGTTAGCATGTGAAATTCCACACGCAGACCCCAGGACATGCTAACCGCGTGGATCTTTGACCTGCCACCCAAATATGTTCTGAAACTGAGAGATGCACCATTAGCATACACCGCCTTGTCATAAATGTGAGCAGCTGCTTTTGACAGATTCATGGAGACTCAACCCAGCACAAAAGACAAACATTGGGCCCCAGAATTTCAGACTAATGTGTGATTCTAGTCCAAACTCATTCAGAGATAAATTCTGTGTGTATTTACAAATTAATTTCTTTGTCCAATCTTAACTCTGGCCTCATGGGACCAGTGCAGGAACCAAATGTGGAGCCAATTCAGCAACGTATTTATGTTTTCAATCAATTAAATTCAACTTTATTACAGACTATTTGTCCAATTTAAAACATACAAACGGACAAGACAAACAATAACAAACAAATAGTTATGTCTAGTGCAACAGGCATATTGTTAATCAGTGGGACAGTGTTATATTAGATTTGTTTTTGTCCTGGTGATTGAAAGAATCCATGATCAAATGATAGTAAGAAGGACACATCTCTGTGCTAACTGGACGGGAGGCACTTTCGCTCATCAGCAAGAAGATCCTGGGTTTAAATTGGCAAAGGGCTTTTCTGATTGGAGTTTGCAAGTTCTCCAAATACTAAAAACATGTACAATAGATAAAATACTCCAGCTCTGGTCCTGATCAAGCCAATGCCTCAACATCTTGGCTTGGTCAGGACCGCTGTCAGACTGCGCAATAAGTCACTTTAAGTCACCAATGCACGAGGACTGAGAAAACCTGCACTACTATTGCCACACTTCTTTTATTGCCACTTTTTTAACTGTACATAATTATATCCTACACAGACAGGATATAATTAGTTCCACAATTAAATAGTTCCACACTTGCACAATCTGAGTGATTCTATCTCTCTCCAGTGTGAGATCAATAAAGTTTATCCGATCTTATCTTATCTGGAGATGAGTCCTACAGCAACCACTGCTCCGGACAGAGGCCTAGTGGCTTTGCAGAATGGGTCAAATGCAGAGGAGCAATTATTCCCTACAGGACAATAAAGTATCACTTCACTATTGATCTTTTTATGATTGATTTTCTGTATTGGGGAATTCAACGGTTGCGTAAACTCAATCGAGATAACTACTGCTGTGATTCAGGGCTATACAAGAATAAATGGAATTGAATTGAAATACTGAACTTCTCTGAACAGCTACAGGACACTGAAGCAACAGAAACATCGCAACAAAGTCACATTTTGTTCCTGAGGTTTAGGTCCCGGGTTTGGCTGTGAGCTCAACTGCAGAATGAGTGAACTATATGTATTTGTATTTATGTGTGTATTGGGACAGTGTATGTTGGGAGACAGACATGACAGAAACATGACAAAAACATGCCAGATTATAGCTTGGGGGTCACAAAGATACATCCATATGTGTTAGAATGTTAGTACACAATCTCAGCTCTTACACCTGGGAGGGTTCCAATAAAAAAAAAAAAAAAACGAATTTCAAAACCCAACACAGGTTGATTGGGCAAAACAATAAGTGTATCCGGCAGCAGCAGCCCACTGACCTCACAACATCTAAAGTCATCCAGTTAAGGCCGTGCGTCTCAAAGTGAAACACGGCCTGTATTTACCCTCGACCACATGCATTCACATTTGTAAAACATAAAATAAATGTGGTTTATTGCGCATCGATAGAGGCCTTGAGTCAAATGGGTCAAATGCAGGGGACTATTTCATGTACGGGGAACAATAAAGTGTATCTATTTCCTTATATATCACTTGAGTTGAATTACGGAAATAAATTCAAGTAGCAATATGTAAGGTTTTTATGTGAAGTCGTCATTAAAGGGCCCTAATCTGTTAAAAGGAATTAATAAACCATGCTCTTTTCCAAAACTTCTTTAACTGATAACATTAGTTCACCCGAGATATTTACAACCTCTAAATCTTCTTGTTATTGTTTTCATTTCGATGTCCCGCCCTCCACCATTTCACCAATCAGAAAGTCTGTGATCCGGGTTTGCTAGAACTCACCGCGTCAAGCTAATCTCACCGGTAAAGTCACATTCTCAAACCATTAACGACAAAACAAGGAATAAAACCAGGATTTCTATCTCTGTGCAAAAGCTTTTGGCCATAGATCTGTTGTTGACAAAACACTTTCAGATATTATGGTCCAAGCTGGATTCGTCTGCATATCTGGCAACCTGAGTCAGGGAGAGGTTGCATTACCACTTTTGGCCAGATTTTTACACACTGCTCCTTTAACTTTTGAACAATATTCTAATAATCACAGTTTCACGTGTTTGTAAAATGAATACATATTTGCTTAGACATTATTTAGGTTGATGTGTTTTGATTGAATATAAAAAGATCAAACATTTTATAATCTTAAGAATAAAATGGGGCTCAGAGAGATTTCCGGGGTTGTGGTTTTCCAGACTTTGGGAACAAGTGCAGTTTCTTATCAAATTAAAGTCATTTTAAAAAACGTTATGTAATTTTTTATTTTATGCATACCTTACTCTATTTTTACTTCTTCACTCGTTTGCACCGCGAGCCAAAGCAATTTCCTAGATTGTGACTTATTGTTACTCACAATGGCAATACAAAAAAAAATATGATTCAGCATTAACTAATTTCCCCATAGGGACAAAAAATAACTTGTTCCTAAAACGACTGAAATACCTAAAAATCACTTGCTGCCGTGCTGAGCTCCAGTCAGTCTTCTCAGGGACTTTCTCTGTTACACAAGTGAAAATCTGACTTGTACTTCTCCTAATCCCCGATCCCAGGATGAGCACAGACAATCCCAGGCTCGGGCCGTCCTGTACACTCAGAACTCAGCAGGTGGTAAACAAGCTGCTACTGTACATACAACTGTACTCTGAGGTTTATGAGGTCTCATTATACTACTCCCTAACTCTAAGTGTGTGTTAAATTAGTATTAATGTAATGTGAACTGATGTTGGTAGGTATTAGTTTGTGCATAAAAGTCACCATTATCTGCTTTAGTAGACATTGTAGAGCTGCAGACATGTAGCAGAGAGTGGGCCAATGGAGACAGGGGGAAGGGGATTATTAAGTTCATGATGCCATTAATGCAGGACGCTAGGTTATTATTCAAATATTCACATCAGAATACAACTGTGTTTATGCTAATGAGGGAGAGGGGGGGAGAGAGAGGGAGAGAGAGAGAGCGAGAGACAGAGAGCAAGAGAGAGAGCGAGAGAGAGAGCGAGAGAGAGCAAGAGAGGGAGAGAGAGAGAGAGAGAGAGATAGAGAGCAAGAGAAAGAGAGAGAGATAGAGAGCGAGAGAGAGCAAGAGAGAGCAAGAGAGAGAGGGAAAGAGAGCAAGAGAGGGAGAGAGAGAGAGAGAGAGAGAGAGATAGAGAGCAAGAGAGAGCAAGAGAAAGAGAGAGAGATAGAGAGCGAGAGAGAGCAAGAGAGAGAGGGAGAGAGAGAAAGAGAGAGAGAAAGAGATAGAGAGAGAGAGATAGAGAGCGAGAGAGAGAGCGAGAGAGAGCGAGATGGAGCAAGAGAGAGAGCGAGAGAGAGCAAGAGAGAGAGGGAGAGAGAGAGCGAGAGAGAGCAAGAGAGAGAGGGAGAGAGAGAGCGAGAGAGAGAGATAGAGAGATAGAGAGCGAGAGAGAGCAAGAGAGGGAGAGAGAGAGAGAGAGAGAGAGAGAGAGAGAGAGAGAACACAGACTTAATAAATCAATTTGATATTTTCTGGACACATTCACTCACACACAGCTTTACTGTCTGCAGGACATACTGTATAAGAGCCATCTACAGGGCACTGCAGCTTTAGACGGGATCAGGACAAAGCATTTAATTAGTGAGGTAATTTTTGTAAACGAAAATAGTATTTATTGTTATTTATTATTTTAAACTATTATTTATTCAATCCTATCTGAGCCACATGCCGTTACTGCAACAGTTCATTCATAATATGTCCATCCCATTAAAGTTGACATTTTGCCAGTCATAGCTTCTTTACAGTAGTTTGGAAAAGTAGATTCAAATGAAGACAAATGAGACTCACCTGGATCGGTTCCCGGGTCAGACGCATCGGTCCCACACATTCTTCTGTCGATGAAACCTGCAACAGAGGAAACAGTAACTGTAAGATAAGCTTTTACTCAGTAAAAGTGACACCTTTATATGAGCATTACATACCATTTTACCATTAATGTCCAGGAGCATTTTGACATATTTCTCTTGTACCTGGACGTCACAAATGTTCTGTTCCAATTCAATAAAAAATATTGCAAAAACACCAAGGCTGCTAAAAAAAAGAGGAGCTGAGGATGATATGTCTGCTCACACCGAGAGTTCACAACTCAGTCAGAGCTGCGGCGCTGCACGTATTTAAAGGTATTAGTCCTGAAGTGGCAGCTCTAATCCTCCTGTGGGTGCATCATGTGCTGCTCACATCAGGGCTTTGTTACACGCTTCTAATCCACACTCGTCACAATCTCAGTCAATAACAATATGACACCTCTGTCGGCCACAGGTGTGAATGAACATGTGCTCTCCTGGACCAGTCTGCGAGGAACGGGCACATGTTACATCACAGGTCTGAGCGGTCATCACAGGTCTGAGCGGTCATCACTGTTCTGAGCGGTCAGCGGTCAGCAGCGGTCAGCGGTCAGCAGCGACCATGAGCCACTGTGGTAAGAGACTAATTGACTATTGTAAATAAAAACATTTGGACTGTACCTCACACTGACATTTATCAAGGTTGTTGATGAACAAATCCAAGCAAAACATTAATTAGATGCACTGTTTCTAGGACAGGACTATTGTAGCTACGACCACAGCGGATTCAAGAGTGGCAATGAACACAATGATTTCCCCCAGGACCAGGGTCAGACCTGATTTAGACCTGGTTCAGACCACAGGACCAGGGTTATGTTGCTCAAAGCCATTGGGTCAGTACTTCACTAGAAATAAAGTCTTGCAAAACAAAAACAACATTTTTCAAAATACTTTTATAAAAAACTGTTCACAAAATCTATATATAGTACATTGAATTGCATGATAATGTATATACTATACAGTTGTTATGCCACATATATATATATATATATATACAGTGCCTTGCGAAAGTATTCGGCCCCCTTGAACCTTTCGCCACATTTCAGGCTTCAAACATAAAGATATAAAATTTTAATTTTTTGTCATGAATCAACAACAAGTGGGACACAATCGTGAAGTGGAACAAAATGTATTAGATAATTTAAAATTTTTAACAAATAAAAAACTGAAAAGTGGGGCGTGCAACATTATTCGGCCCCTTTACTTTCAGTGCAGCAAACTCACTCCAGAAGTTCAGTGAGGATCTTTGAATGATCCAATGTTGTCCTAAATGACTGATGATGATAAATAGAATGCACCTGTGTGTAATCAAGTCTCCGTATAAATGCACCTGCTCTTTGATAGTCTCAGGGTTCTGTTTAAAGCGCAGAGAACCATGAAGACAAAGGAACACACCAGGCAGGTCCGAGACAGACTCTCCCACCTCAGCTGTAGTTATCTGCAGTTCATCCAGAGTGATCATGGGCCTCTTGGCTGCATCTCTGATCAGTTTGAGATGAAAGTTTGGAGGGACGGCCGGGTCTTGGTAGATTTGCAGTGGTCTGATACTGCTTCCATTTCAATATAATTGCTTGCACAGTGCTCCTTGAGATGTTTAGGGCTTGGGAACTCTTTTTGTATCCAAATCCGGCTTTAAACTTCTCCACAACAGTATCTCGGCCCTGCCTGGTGTTCTCCTTTGTCTTCATGGTTCTCTCTGCGCTTTAAACAGAACCCTGAGACTATCAAAGAGCAGGTGCATTTATACGGAGACTTGATTACACACAGGTGCATTCTATTTATCATCATCAGTCATTTAGGACAACATTGGATCATTCAAAGATCCTCACTGAACTTCTGGAGTGAGTTTGCTGCACTGAAAGTAAAGGGGCCGAATAATATTGCACCGCCCACTTTTCAGTTTTTTATTTGTTAAAAAAGTTTAAATTATCCAATAAATGTTGTTCCACTCCACGATTGTGTCCCACTTGTTGTTGATTCATGACAAAAAATTAAAATGTTATGAAGCTCTTCGCAAAAATTCACTGTGGTAGACCCGGCCGCTGCTACAAGCCTGCTCATCCTCGACTCATCATACCAGCAACGCCCACATCTAATCAACCAATAACCACCAGGACAGCAAGTTAAAAGCCGGAGACACCCACTTCCCAGCCTTCTGAAGTCCGCAAGGTGCATGTCGCTAACGCTCCTGTTCGCAAATGCATGCGTTGTTCTGGAGGGGTCGCTTCTGCTCACGTGTTGCTCGTGCGCGTGGCCCGGCTGTCCTCAGCCTGGCTGCTTGTGGTCTGCTCCTCTTCCGTGTCCCTGCACCTGCTGTGGTTCGCGTGTCTCCACTGCTCTCTCTGCGGGCTCTTCTGCGGGCTGCTCCGCGGGGCCCCCTCCGCGGGTCCTGTGCTGCTCGTTCCTCGTGGTCTGCTGCCGCGCGCAGACGGTCTGGCGGTGCCGTGCGTGTCCCTGCCTCCGACTGGCGGTGCCGCGTTGTCCCGTTGCTTTTCCCACGTCTCCTGGCATGTGAGTACAGTGAGTGTGCCGACCTGCGGACGGATTAATCCCTGAGTCTGGGCTGCAAGCGGCTGGTTTTGCCCTACGCACTTGACTACAGGCGCCAGTTTCGCCCCGTGCTTGGTCTGCAGGCTCCGTTTCACACGTGTTTGAGCTAACTGAGGGGCAATGCATCTTAAATGGCATCAAATCTCTATTGTCTGAGGGATATAAAAGGAGCAGTGTGCATTAATTCAGATTCTTGTTCTGCCACTTGCAGTAAAACCACGTTGGAAAACACGTGCAAAGACTACCCCATCGTGCTCCAGACTGTACACACCAGAGCTCTTGCCACGGCGCCATCTTTACGGCATTAATCTCATTACTCGCAGGTCACATTGTTAAATGAATGTATTTAAATCTGTCTATCTGCAGGAGGAAAGAGGGGCCATGCATTTAAAGAGCTAGGTCACTAGTATTAAATTGGTAACTGAACTGCAGTTGTTGCATTTTGAAAGTGCAGCAGAAAGAAAAAGGGCCAATGTGATCTGCAATGGGTGTGAATTGGTGTTGGAGCTAATGAACGCGTGGAAAAGTGATCGTTCATGCGTCTCTGCCATAACCAAAGCAGAAGATGGCTCCGGGGGACATCTGTTATTCGCATGGGAATGTTTCGGATTCGGGTTGATTATTTCCTCAGGCTGTTCAACAACCATGGGCATGGTTCTCTGACCGCCGCTGCTGCCGGTCCCTGCTGCCGTTCCTACTGATGCCTGATCCCGCTGATGCCTGTTCCCGCTGCTGCCTGTTCCTGCTGCCTGCTCCTGCTGCTCCTGCTACTACATGTGCCGCTGCTGCTGTTCCTGCCGCTGCCGCTCCGCGGGCTCCCAGGCTGCACCTGTCTCTACGGCTCGGCTCTTTCAGACACGTATGTAACCTGGCTCACGGAGACAAGCGGCGCACACTGGCGTGACACGTCTGTTGTTCGTATGAATCGCATTGTGGTGCTACTGCTCCTGCTAATGCTGCTTCTGCTGCGTCATACTGCTACCGCTACTGCTGCTACTGCTGCTATTGCTGCCGCTGCCGCTTCATACTGCTACTGCTGCCGTGCTGCTGCTGCTTCTTTTACTTTGACACCTCTCTTCACTTCGCATCCTTCTACTGAAACACTAAACAGCTACAACAATATTCTACTGCTGTGGTTTTGATACAGGATTATTGCTGTTATTATCTACGGATGCTGCAACTGCTGCTGCTAATGCTTGCTGCTTCATACTGCTACCGCTGCTGCTGCTTCGTTTACTTTGCCATCTCTCTTCACCGGCATCTTTTACTGAAACACTGAACAGCTACAACAACATTCTACTGCTGTGGCTTTGATACAGGATTATTGCTGTTATTATCTACAGATGCTGCAGCTGCTGCTACCCACTCTCTCAGAAGCTTATCCTGCTTCTAATGGACGCAGCCCGGCTGAGTATGCCGCGCTGCGCTGGACTCGCACCTATGCTCCCAGGGTCGCTTCGGCGGTCATGCTTCATCTCTATACTTAATTTTCTGATTCTATCAGATGCAGCCGGCCGAGTTGCTGCGCTGAGCCGTCAATCGGACTCCTAATCAAACGCATCCATACCTGTATTCTTCACTCTTCTGATCGCAGGTTCCCCATCATGCTGCCCATCCTGCAGCGGCACTGAACTCCGGCTCATCTTCCAAGTACATGTCTGCCCTCCTCGCAGCATCTTCCTGCTCGCCTTCTATGGCTTCTCTGCATAAGCGTTTCACTACTGCTCACTCAACCTTCATGCGGTCCGAGACACGGCTTTCCCGACCATCCTACTATCCTGATTATCTACTCTCCAACCCAAGATTCTAAGCGTAAGGGCGCCTGCAAACATCAATGGCCCTCTCCGACATGTCTCTGCCCCTCCAGGTCTCCGCTTCTACACGGACGCTGCCCCTTCCGTGGGTTTTGGGGGTTCTTCCAGGACCATTGGTTTGCCGAGCGTGGCCGCTACTTTCCACCGGAGCATCTCTTCTGCCCTACACGAGATATTCCCAGTGGTCGTGGCTGCGCGCTGTGGAATCACACGTGGCAGAGAAAGAGGATCTCTGTCATGTGTGATAATCTCGATGTAGTGGAAGCATTACACAAAGGTCGCTCTTTTTCACCCAACTTAACGTCCCCTGACCATTTCAACCTTCATCTCAAACATTCAAAAAATCAAAGGAGCCTGCAATATAGTAATAGCTCGCTCCGACACATCTCTCTGCCCCTACAGGTCCATGATGCGTTACACTCGCCTCCGCTGCAAAAAGGAGATTTTAACGGACCTCTCTTTCTCACTCCAGACATTCTTCCCATGACAGCAACCTGGTTCAGAGCTCAGCTAAGATCCCTACTGCTCCTCTGTAAATTATCTCCCCAGCTCTACACAGCTCACTCATTCAGGATAGGCGCTGCCACGCGCGCGGCCTCGCTGGGGCTCCCCCACACCTCTCTGCAACAGCTGGGGCGCTGGTCCTCTTCGGCCTTCTCCGCCTACATCAGGCCAGACGCGTCCGCCATCCTGGCTGCACAACGGCAACTGGCTTCCTCGTAAGCTCCCAGCAAAGCAATACAAAGCAAAGTAAGTGAACCTATCAGATTCTGGTGGCGGCACGCACTTTAAAGAAACTCAGCTGCAGCGTCTGGTATCAATCGTGATGCGAGCACTCACGTCCCGGCGCTTAAAGATAACTCTGCTTCAACGTCTGGTATCGATCGTGATGCGAGCGCTCACGTCCCAGGCAGCGTCCGGTTGATCGTGATACGAGCACTCACGTCCCGGCGCTTAAAGGCAACTCTGCCGCAACGTCTGGTATCGATCGTGATGCAAGCGCTCACGTCCCAGTCAGCGTCCGGTTGATCGTGATGCGAGCTCACGTCCCGGCGCTTAAAGGCAACTCTGCTTCAACGTCTGGTATCAATCGTGATGCAAGCGCTCACGTCCCAGTCAGCGTCCGGTTGATCGTGATGCGAGCTCACGTCCCGGCGCTTAAAGGCAACCCTGCTTCAACGTCTGGTATCGATCGTGATGCAAGCGCTCACGTCCCAGTCAGCGTCCGGTTGATCGTGATGCGAGCTCACGTCCCGGCGCTTAAAGGCAACCCTGCTTCAACGTCTGGTATCGATCGTGATGCAAGCGCTCACGTCCCAGTCAGCGTCCGGTTGATCGTGATGCGAGCTCACGTCCCGGCGCTTAAAGGCAACCCTGCTTCAACGTCTGGTATCGATCGTGATGCAAGCGCTCACGTCCCAGTCAGCGTCCGGTTGATCGTGATGCGAGCTCACGTCCCGGCGCTTAAAGGCAACCCTGCTTCAACGTCTGGTATCGATCGTGATGCAAGCGCTCACGTCCCAGTCAGCGTCCGGTTGATCGTGATGCGAGCTCACGTCCCGGGCGCTTAAAGGCAACCCTGCTTCAACGTCTGGTATCGATCGTGATGCGAGCGCTCACGTCCCAGTCAGCGTCCGGTTGATCGTGATGCGAGCTCACGTCCCGGCGCTTAAAGGCAACCCTGCTTCAACGTCTGGTATCGATCGTGATGCAAGCGCTCACGTCCCAGTCAGCGTCCGGTTGATCGTGATGCGAGCTCACGTCCCGGCGCTTAAAGGCAACCCTGCTTCAACGTCTGGTATCGATCGTGATGCAAGCGCTCACGTCCCAGTCAGCGTCCGGTTGATCGTGATGCGAGCTCACGTCCCGGCGCTTAAAGGCAACCCTGCTTCAAGTCTGGTATCGATCGTGATGCAAGCGCTCACGTCCCAGTCAGCGTCCGGTTGATCGTGATGCGAGCTCACGTCCCGGCGCTTAAAGGCAACCCTGCTTCAACGTCTGGTATCGATCGTGATGCGAGCGCTCACGTCCCAGGCAGCGTCCGGTTGATTGTGATGCGAGCGCTCACATCCCGGCGCGCAAAGATAACTCTGCCCGTTTTTGGGGATTATGCGGGCGAGCAAGCGCCGCGCTCAACAGAATCTCTCCCGGGCCTGGGGCGCCAAACATGCTCAATCAACAAACTTCTAACTGCATTTTCCCTCTTGGGTCTCTCCAAAGTGAAATGAAGCTCTTCGCGAAAATTCACTGTGGTAGACCCGGCCGCTGCTACAAGCCTGCTCATCCTCGACTCATCATACCAGCAACGCCCACATCTAATCAACCAATAACCACCAGGACAGCAAGTTAAAAGCCGGAGACACCCACTTCCCAGCCTTCTGAAGTCCGCAAGCCTCCGCCGCCCCACCTCCTCCGTTTCTCATCGAAGCGTGCTTGCCTACTGCCTCTGCCGCCACCAGTGCCTAGGCCCCGGGGGGGGGATTATGCGGGCGAGCAAGCGCCGCGCTCAACAGAATCTCTCCCGGGCCTGGGGCGCCAAACATGCTCAATCAACAAACTTCTAACTGCATTTTCCCTCTTGGGTCTCTCCAAAGTGAAATATCTTTATGTTTGAAGCCTGAAATGTGGCGAAATGTTGAAAGGTTCAAGGGGGCCGAATAATATCGCAAGGCACTGTATATATATATATATATATATATATATATATATATATATATATATATATATATATATATCATCTGTGGAACATCTGTGGAGAGTATGGGCTGGAAACCCCAAGGTCTAAGTGGGAAACTCCTCCAAAGGTGGTGGAGAATGAGCGTGCGAAGATCCTGTGGGACTTCCAGATACAGACCGACCGAATGGTAATGGCAAACCAACCTGACATCGTGGTGGTAGACAAAGGGCAGAGGACAGCCGTGGTGGTGGACGTGGCAATTCCAAGCGATGGTAACATCCGGAAAAAAGAACATGAAAAGCTTGAGAAATACCAAGGTCTCAGAGAGGAGCTGGAGAGGGCCTGGAGGGTAAAGGTGACAGTAGTGCCCGTGGTGATCGGTGCACTCGGGGCAGTGACCCCGAAGCTAGATGAGTGGTTACAGCGGATCCCCGGAACAACCTCGGACATCTCGGTCCAGAAATGTGCAGTGCTAGGAACAGCAAAGATACTGCGCAGAACCCTCAAGCTCCCTGGCCTCTGGTAGAGGACCCGAGCTTAGAGAGGGATAACCGCCCGCGGAGGGCCAAAGGTGAGTGGACAATTTTTTTTATTTTTTTATATAATAATTATCTGGTCGTGGTGTGGATTTGTAGTCTTGAGTTTTCTGTGTTTTTTCATATACTTTAACTTCCTGTCCTGTTCCCCTGTTGATTATCTGCCCCGTCCTCATCAATCAATCATTTTCATTTCTAGAGCCCTTTACAACACTTAAGGTGACCAAAGTGCTTCACAATAAAATTACATAAAACCCATTAAAACATGTATGCATTAAAACAATAAAACAGATGAAAAGCATTAAAAAAGTGTCACCGTGCTTTCATGTGTTTCACCTCTGTCTTCCCCATTCGTTGCTGGTTCTTTTATTTTGTCATTTTCCTGGTTCCTGTTTCTGTTTGGAATTTTTAGTTTGATTTTCCCTGGACTTTTGTTTATCATCATCAAATCCTGTATATATATTTTTTATTTTTTTTGCATTCATGCATTTTGGCTTCTCCTTCATTTCACCACATGACAAATCCTCTGTGCCACTGAATTCGGGTGATTAGTAAGTACGTTTATTTATATACCGCCTTTTCACTGCAGATCTGAGTCTCAAAGCGGTTTACAATTGTTAATTATGGGCATTTGTCTCTCACTCCACACAGAGATGGGAGCGGGGTCGCCGGTACAGGAGGCGCATGCCAGAACTATTGGACATATTTTTAGTGGTAGGGGAAACCGGAGTACCCGGAGGAAACCTACGCAGACACGGGGAGAACATGCAAACTCCACTCAGAAAGGCCCTGGTCCGGCCGGGATTCGAACCCAGGACCTTCTTGCTGAGAGGCGAGAGTGCTATCCACTCAGCCACCGTGTATTATTAAAAAATAATACAATTAAATAATAAAAAATCCTCGAACGACTGCGAGCTTACACAAACATTTAAATCATACATTTCTCTTTCATTTCATTGGATTTAGAGACTCAGAAGTTACTCCACAACTGAGTTTGTTCAACCAGACAGACCTAAATTCGTTGTTAGCGAACTTTCCAAGGCCGTGACATCATTATTTGGACTTTCCTACATGTTCAAATACACAGTAATCTTTGTGTATGTAAACCTCTGACTGTAAGCAATACAAATAATTTAAGAAAAAAATACGAAAAAATCTGTAAATTGCCAATAACATATACAGTAGATTATTAAAAAAAACAATATGAAAATGACAGATTAAGAATATTTTTGAAGTCTGAAGTGTCACTGTCTGAACTGTATGTGAAGTTTGCAGCTAACAGATCATTACTGAGCTGCTGGTTTAGTTCTTGGCTCTTCAAAAACAAACACTATTTTGTATCAAGTGCGTCTTTGTAGTTTTCCTGTGTTTGTGTAGCGCTGGTCCCTCCTCTTCTTGCTTTAAGGCTTTCACATGATTACAACCGAGAGCGGCCTTCCAGATGTGAGCTCTCCGACAATAGTGTAAAATATATCTCTCATGTTATTCTAAAATTAGGTGATGTTTGTAGTAGGGGTGGGAACCTAAGGGTACCTCACAATACGATACGATACACGATACAAAGCTCACGATAACGATAATATCACAATAACGATATTACGATAACGATTTTATCACGATATGACGATTATTGATATATTGGTCAGAAATATACAATATGCCAATTTATGGCATAAATAAAAGAAAAAATTGTCTTTATTTCATGATAAATAGAATGGAGATGCGTAATGTAGCCATATATTAAGTATTGATACTAATTTTAAAAAAAAAAAGTAAAAAAAAACACAAAATCTTTTTTTTTTTTTTTTTTCTAAATTGATATTGATACTTGGCAAATGCATATCGATAATCGAATCGCGGGAGAAAGTATCGTCACACCCCTAGTTTGTAGTTGTTTCCACATTATTTATGCTTTAATAAATCACAAAATAACAAGTAGTTCTGGATATACAGCCTCAGTCCTGGTTCTACAGCCTTAGTCCTGGATCTACAGCCTCAGTCCTGGATCTACAGACTCAGACCTGGGTCTACTGCCTCAGTCCTGGGTCTACAACCTCAGTCCTGGGTCTACTGCCTCAGTCCTGGGTCTACAACCTCAGTCCTGGGTCTACAACTTTGTAATGTCCGAGACGACTGCTGTTGAATTGAACTACTACAGAAATTCTAAAATAAATACTTAAAGACCTGGGTGGTCCAATGGACTAATGCAGCCAGCGTAAGTTCAATTTGGTAGACGTCAGCCAAAGGTAACCCCTCCAGGCCGGTTCTCATCCCCAGCCTATCGCACGGCAAACGCCCCCTTCCAATCACCGGTCCAGCCAGGCAAGCTGCTTAAAAGCGGAGGAACTCCCATTCTCGGCCTCTTGAAGCTGCAGCAAAGAGCGAAGCCTTGCAAAGAGCGAAGCCTTGCAAAGAGTCGTTCTGGAGGAATCGCTTTGTTCTACTCTCACTTACTTCGTGCGTGTCCCTGCTGTCCTCTGTCCTGCTGCGTGTCGTCTGCTCCTCCTCCACGTCGCTGCACCTGCTGCGGGTCTCGTGCTGTGGTCCGTGGGTCTTTGCCGCTCTCCTCCTTTGCGGGCTCTTTCTGCGGGTTTGCCGCTGCTCGTCTCGTCGCGGCCTGCTGCTGCATACGGCCGGTCTGGACCGGTGCGGTGGGAGCCGTGCGCATCCCTGCCTCCTCGTGCCATACGGTGTGGTCCCGTCGTGTTGTCCCTTATCTTCTGGCGTTGCGGGTAAGTATGAGATCTGCGGACGGTTTATTCCCCTCGCATTGTCCTACAGGCTCAGTTGGCCCCGCGCTTGTAATGCAGGCTCAGTTGGCCCCGTGCATTGGTGGGCAAGCATCAGTTTAAAGCCCTCACATTGGTCTGCAGGCTCTCTTTAACCAAGCTCCGTTTAAATCCTTCACTCTGACTGCAAGCTCCGTTTAATCCCTCAAATTGGACTGCGAGCTCTCAGTTTAATCCCTCACGGAACTGCTTATATCTGGAACTGCTTACGTATTATGGAACTGCTTACGTATCGTGGAACTGCTTACGTATCGTGGAACTGCTTACGTATTATGGAACTGCTTATGTATTACGGAACTGCTTATGTATTACGGAACTGCTTATGTATTATGGAACTGCTTTTATGGAACTGCTCATATTGGGACTGCTCATACCTGGAACTGATTATATGGTACTGCTTATACCTGGAACCGCTTATACAGTGCATGGAACTGCATATATTGGTTCTGCTTATATCTGGACCTGCTTATATATGGATCTGCTTATATATGGAACTGCCAATATATGGAACTGCCAATATATGGAACTGCCAATATATGGAACTGCTAATATATGGAACTGCTAATATATGGAACTGCTAATATATGGAACTGCTAATATATGGAACTGCTAATATATGGAACTGCTAATATATGGAACTGCTAATATATGGAACTGCTAATATATGGAACTGCTAATATATGGAACTGCTAATATATGGAACTGCTAATATATGGAACTGCTAATATATGGAACTGCTCATATTGGAAATGCTCATATTGGAACTGCTCATATTGGAACTGCTCATATTGGAACTGCTCATATTGGAACTGCTCATATTGGAACTGCTCATATTGGAACTGCTCATGCAATATATGGAACTGCATATATTGGTACTGCTTATATATCTGGAACTGCTTATATATATGGAACTGCTTATGTATATGGAACTGCATATATTGGTACTGCTTATATATCTGGAACTGCTTATATATATGGAACTGCTTATGTATATGGAACTGCATATATTGGTACTGCTTATATATCTGGAACTGCTTATATATATGGAACTGCTTATGTATATGGAACTGCTTATAGATGGAACTGCTTGTATCTGGCTCCGTCTCCTCCCTCAACGACGCTGTCTGCCCGGACGCGGGGTGCCGCTCCGACCTGGCATTCGGGTCCCGTCTGCAGAGCCGCTGGGACGGTGTATCTTTTTTTTTACAGTGACGTCATCCCGTCCTCAGATGCCCTGCGGTTCTTCACGGACGCAGCCCCGTCCGTGGGTTTTGGGGGTCTCTTCCAGGTCCAGTGGCCCGACGCCTTCCCTCAAAGCATCTCCTCCGCGCTCCCGATAAACCTTCCAATGTCATCCGTCTGTTTCAGAGCCCAACTCAAGTCCGTACTGCTGCTTGTAACCTGTCTCCCCATCTCTACACAGCCCACTCCTTCGGATAGGCGCCGCCACGCGCGCCGCGTCCCTTGGGCTCCCCTATTCCGCCCTCCAGCAGCTGGGCCGCTGGTCATCATCGGCCCTCTCCTCATACATCAGGCCTGACACTTCGACCATCCTGGCAGCCCAGCGCCTCTTTGCATCTCCATAAAACACTTGCAAACTTCCTGGTGGCGGCAGCAGCTGAGTATCCGCAAGCAATGGTCGCAGCAGCTGAGTATCCGCAAGCAATGGTCGCAGCAGCTGAGTATCCGCAAGCAATGGTCGCCCGCAGAGACTGTTCGGCAGAGACTGTTCGGCAGAGACTGTTCGGCAGAGACTGTTCGGCAGAGACTGTTCGGCAGAGACTGCTCGGCAGAGACTGTTCGGCAGAGACTGTTCGGCAGAGACTGTTCGGCGGAGACTGTTCGGCGGAGACTGTTCGGCGGAGACTGTTCGGCGGAGACTGTTCGGCAGAGACTGCTCGGATGAGGATCCGCAAGTTTGGTCACAATAGATAGCGGTCACAGCATATAGTGATAGCGGTCACAGTATATAGCAAAAAATGGTTAGCGGTCACAGTATATAGCGATAGCGGTCACAGTATATAGCAAAAATGGTTAGCGGTCACAGTATATAGCAAAAAATGGTTAGCGCGCGATGGTCGCGACTCGTCAGCACATAGCGATAGCGGTCACAGTATATAGCGATAGCGGTCACAGTATATAGCGATAGCGGTCACAGTATATAGCGATAGCGGTCACAGTATATAGCGATAGCGGTCACAGTATATAGCGATAGCGGTCACAGCATAGAGTAGTCTCGACGTCTGTCCCCTTCAAACCAGGCTGCAAAACTCCATCAACTCACAACCTTTTTGGGGATTGGCATGCTCCATCGCAGAGCCCCTCCGATCTGAAGGCCGCACCGGGGCCTAGGGCGCCAAACCTCCTCCCAATAAATACTCAAAAGCTTCTTGTTTCACGTCTCTCCAAATTGAAATGCAGCCAGCGTAAGTTCAATTTGGTAGACGTCAGCCAAAGGTAACCCCTCCAGGCCGGTTCTCATCCCCAGCCTACCGCACTGCAAATGCCCCTTCCAATCACCGGTCCAGCCAGGCAAGCTGCTTAAAAGCGGAGGAACTCCCATTCTCGGCCTCTTGAAGCTGCAGCCACCGCCTCCCCTCCTCCTCCTCTTCACCCTGCTTCATTCTGCCTTCAATCTGCTTCCCGCTGCCAAATGCCGCCACCAGTGCCTAGGTCCCGGGGGATTGGCATGCTCCATCGCAGAGCCCCTCCGATCTGAAGGCCGCACCGGGGCCTAGGGCGCCAAACCTCCTCCCAATAAATACTCAAAAGCTTCTTGTTTCACGTCTCTCCAAATTGAAATGATAACAGCTTGTTGCTTGGGATTAGCATTGCTAACATTTGATAAATCTGCGGTGATAGTGATGGCGAAGTGGTGTTCTAAGAATAAGTTGTGAAGTGTTAAATGTGTGCGATGGCCCGCAGCGGAGTCTGTACAGACTCCATCATCAGCTCCTTCACATGTGACTGTTTGCACCAGGCCTCACTGACCAGAGGGGTAAACAAATATCCCTCACAAGAACAGGAACAGGCTGCATTATCCCTGTCCTACAGGAACAGCAGCTGCTTTCACAGATTCACTCAGTCTATTCTTTTTTTAAACTCTCAGAGAAAACTATAGTAATAACATATAATGATAAAATATGACGACCGAGAAAGAACAATGTAATAAATCTAACTTTACCCAGTGAGAAGTGACTTGGAAACTTTACTAACAATCTGGAAAGATTAAGATTAAGAGATCCTTTGTTCGCCCTACAGTGGGGACATTTCAGTGTTGCATCACCGGGTACAGAGCAGTAGGAATGAGAAGCCCACAGCACAAGATAAATGAAGGATAATTCTATACTGAAATAAAACGAAATCTCTAGCTTTGGCAAGAAGCAGGTCTAAAATCTCCTCTAAAATAAACTTTAGCATAATAAGGCAGCAAATCTAACATCTACAAATGTAGCATAAGGAAGAAGCAAGAATGAAGAACAATATCTCAGACTTTACAGTGAGTCTGTTTAAAACTGCATGATCTATAAATGCGTGATTGTGCTGCTTATGGAGAATCCACGGAGGCTAATTCTCAGAAGAAATATTTTTTCCCTCAAGATTCCATTATGAGGCAGTTCACTTTGTCCCAAGAAAGCACATGACAACAGTATCTCACCACTGTTTCAGCGAGTTGGACCCCCACGTTTCATTTTACATCAGATTACATCAAAACGGTGACGCAAAAACACTTCAGTCACTTTTAGTGCATTCTCATGATGTCAGGTGTCATTCGAAGCATCATGCAGAATAATTGCAGAGTGAGACCAGGGATCGGAAAAATGGATTTGATCATGTGATGTCAGACCCCATCAGGACTTGGACGTGTAGAAATGTTTCACACCCGGACGCCAATGTTTTCCACCCATTATTTTGTGATTTTGTATTCTTCATAGTTTAATAGCTTTTATTCTTAATGAGCAGGGCCACACCTACCATTAAACAGGACCGAGGCACCCGTCTGGGGCCCCAAGAACCCGTCTCTCTGAAATAAACATGCGCTATTTGTGTTTGTTATGTACAATAATAAACAAGCAAAAAACAGAATTCACAAATGTGTTTTAAAACGTATCATAACACATGCATTGTGACTCTCGCTTCATGTGTAAAATGAACCGCTAGAATGAGGTCATCACAGCGGCAGCACGGGATTCCTGCGCATGCTAGCTCAGTCAGAGCCGAGGAAAAGCAGAATTTTGAGCAGAATAAAGACTTTTATTAGTGCGGAATTATAATGGGGAGTTTGGGGAAATGAGAAGCAAACACACTGGAACACGGGAGAAAGTCTGGATCAGCACCAGGCCCGAAGTGAAAACTGAAGATGTTGCTCCTTGGTGCTTTGTAAAACATCTTTGCAAATCACACCGTGCCCAAAAAAGTAAATTGATGAATTATTTTAGTATTTCAAAAAACAGAAATATGTCAAAACAGACATTCAGCGGCATGTATCGAACAAAACTCAAACTTGAACGATTCTGACTAAAAAAACCCTGATTGGACATAATTGAGACCATATAAGATTCTGATTCTGATTCTGATTCTATTTCAGCTGTTGCATCTATTGCATCTTGCGGTATCATTTGTTCACAACCATTTTCATTCACAAACCTCTATGGGGACAACCTACTTATTATACATTACATGACATTATATTCTGAGAAAAAAAGTTAGGTACCTCAGCTTTAAGGATTCTTTTTTATTATTATTACAGTGTGTTCTTTTGGAGAGGCCTAGAGTTGGTTAGGTACCTCAGCTTTAAGGATTCTTTTTTATTATTATTACAGTGTGTTCTTTTGGAGAGGCCTAGAGTTGATAAAGCATCTGGCTCGTCTATGGACTGGGAGAAAAGGGCCACATGCCAATCAAGTACAGTTCAGTTCTACAGCTATAGCGCCACTACCAGCCACTACAGGTGGAAGAGGACATGGGTTCAAGAGGAAGAGAAATGATCATTGTCTGAAGCCGTGATCAGTGTGTGATCAGTGTGTGATCAGTGTGTGATCAGTGTGTGATCAGTGTGTAGTGTGAGATCAGTGTGTAGTGATGAGTGTGTGTGATCAGTGTGTAGTGATGAGTGTGTGTGATCAGTGTGTAGTGTGTGATCAGTGTGTAGTGTGTGATCAGTGTGTAGTGATGATCAGTGTGTAGTGATGAGTGTGTGTGATCAGTGTGTAGTGTGTGATCAGTGTGTAGTGTATGATCAGTGTGTAGTGTATGATCAGTGTGTGTGTGATCAGAGTGTAGTGATGAGTGTGTATGATCAGTGTGTGTGATCAGTGTGTAGTGATAAGTGTGTGATCAGTGTGTAGTGATGAGTGTGTGATCAGTGTGTGATCATTGTGTATGATCATTGTGTAGTGTATGATCAGTGTGTAGTGTATGATCAGTGTGTGTGATAAGTGTATGATCAGTGTGTATGATCAGTGTGTATGATCAGTGTGTATGATCAGTGTGTAGTGCATGATCAGTGTGTGTGTGATCAGTGTGTAGTGTATGATCAGTGTGTATGATCAGTGTGTAGTGTATGATCAGTGTGTGTGATCAGTGTGTAGTGTATGATCAGTGTGTATGATCATTGTGTAGTGTATGATCAGTGTGTAGTGTATGATCAGTGTGTGTGATCAGTGTGTAGTGTATGATCAGTGTGTATGATCATTGTGTAGTGTATGATCAGTGTGTATGATCATTGTGTAGTGTATGATCAGTGTGTAGTGTATGATCAGTGTGTGTGTGATCAGTGTGTACAGTAGTGTATGATCAGTGTGTATGATCATTGAGTGTATGATCAGTGTGTAGTGTATGATCAGTGTGTGTGATAAGTGTGTAGTGTATGATCAGTGTGTGTGATCAGTGTGTAGTGTATGATCAGTGTGTGTGATCAGTGTGTAGTGTATGATCAGTGTGTGTGATCACTATGAGCCGAGATGTCATCACAGGCTCCTGCTGATGATCAGTCACCATCAGGCGGCCCTGATGCAGTGAACACGCCGTACCTTGACGCTGGTATGGCTGGTCTGTGTCTCCGCTTCGATGCGGGAGTGCCCTCCGCTGTTGTCCTTGCGCTCCCCACGGTACGAGTTGTTCCGTGAGTGTCGGTTCTGGTACGTGATGACCGACGGGATGGTTTCGGCCGCATCCGTCTTGATGAAGAGTCCGTGCAGCGTGGCCGCAGTGCCCTGGGAGATGGTGGTGGTCTGGTGCGGGGAGTTGGATTCATCCGAGTCTCGACAGTAGATCACCCCGCTCTGAGAGACGTGGATACTGGGAGCGCAGCCCATTCCTCTGTGGAGCTCGGGCCAGAGCCCCCCGCAGAGACGCGGTGTAGCAGCCGCAGAGAGGGGCTACATTAGGATCGAGTGCTTAGCACCCGATGCCTCCTTCCGCCGGCTCCTCTGCTCTCGATGTCATGTTCACAGGCGATAGATGCGGAGCCAAATTGACTTCACTGTCGCCCGTGGTCGGTGCGAGCTGTGCCGCCCACCAGCTCCGTCTGAGTGCAGTAGTCAGCACAATAGTGGTACTATAAGATATGTACTTGTAACTCCTGCTCACATCCGGCGGATCTCTGCACATGTATCAGACATCTGCTTATGGAAATCACGTGCATCTGGCTCATCACCACAGACGCACAAACTATGTATAATACACTTATGTTCACTCAGCTGAAGGATCAAACGCAGTGGATTTGGAAGGTCATTGTAGACTAATGACCTCACTTTGTGTGTAGGTCCCACACAGAGTCTGCTGAGAGTGACATGCTCTAATTAGACAACAACCTGCTGTTTTCATCTCATAAAGAAAACATGTTATTTTGCAGCACATCTGTCCCATACTGGTAGAAAGAGCCCTGTGTTTCACTATATGACGCTTTGGGTGAGAGCTGAATAAGTGATGGTGGACTCTCTGTTTGAAAAAACGAGATTGAAAAATAATATGTGTTATGTACATGGTTCCATTTTTTTCAGTTTGAAATATTAGGTACCCCAGCTTTAAGTTAAAAGTCCATATAATCCATTTCCATTTAAAACACAAGACCAGACTGGGTTCTGGAAAGTGCACTAGAAACAAAGATTAGATAAAATGTGCAATAATCATGTAAAATAATCAAATGTTTCAACAAATGCAACCAAGACCATGAGTAAACTAGTCAGACCGTTTAGTTTTATTACATGTAAGGCTAAAAAAATCACTTTTTGGACACTCAAAGACGCCTCACATTATTAATTCACTCTGTACATGTTGGTAAAATACTGCTGTAGCTACAGCTGCCCTGGGGCAGACTGACAGTAGCACTGATCACCTCCAATCTTTCAGGCAAACACCAGACCCTAACTAACTGTGGATCAGTACTAACCAGTCCCAGTCCTGCTTAGCGTCTGCCAGAACAGACAGCACAATTCACCGATGTATTCACTCTGCAGGTCTGTCAATCTCACACCAATCTGACACTAACCTGACACCAACCTGACACCAACCTGACACCAACCTGACACCAATCTGACACCAATCTGACCGTTGAACGAGGAGGAACAAAGTGCAGTGTTCTAAACAGTGTGACAGTCATAATGTGCAGGTGGATTTGTCTGATCTCCATCACCACATAAAAACACATGAAAACAAATGAAATCATATGAAAACAAATGAAAAAATCACATGAAAATACATGAAGCAAATTGACTCTTGATGATATACAAACTAAACACCTGCTGAGACGTATATGTGCCGGGCAGCCTATCACAAAAGGCTCAGTATACGGAGAAGCCACATTCATGTATTTGGTAAATTTATTTTTTCGTGACAACAAGTGAAATGTAAATGTAGAAAAGTGCGCAATAGCAACTCACTTTTGGCATTAGGACAACATACAATATCATACCAGGGTGTGATAGCGCCTCACGACCAGCAGTGGGTGCAATACACACTGGGCTATTCATTGCCGCTTGCGTCTGTATTTATATTATTGTGTGATTCAACATTATAGCACCTAAAGATTGTGCAACTAAATAGGCTAGTATAGAGAAGTATTTCCGAGCCGGTTGACCAGGTAATCCTACTTTTTGGCAGAGATACAGTTAGACATGTGTTGAGTCTCAGTATTTTGAACAAAGACAAAACATTTATAATTATGTATTTCTTTGTATGTGTGGATGGATGGATATCTTTCTGCTAAAGGACACATACATTTCTCTGATGGGGATCAATAAATAATCCATCTATCCACCTGTAGATGTGAGTCACCATCACATTTGTGTCCCTATAGCAACACAAATTATCAAATGTAATAGTAATAGTTGAATCTCTCACAGTCCATAATGAAAGTCATGTCACCCCAGCCTGGTGAATACTGAATACACAGAGTAATTATAGATGTTGGAAAACATGAAGAATGTAGAGGTAGTCAAAACATTTACGTGAATTCATCCTTGGCTTGTTCCAGGAAATAAAAGTTACACAATGTTAACAGTAGATTAAAGGTAAGATGCAGGTGCGACGCCAGATCCATGACCAACACTTACAGACCACAGTATGACAATCTTGGTTCTGTGTCCATATTTCTACACCTTGTGGTTATGTAATCTTAAAACTTGACCTTTCAGACCACTTTGTTTTGTCTTGGGCTCAAAGCCATTGGGTTCATGGGTGTATGTACAAAAGTCTCTATTGGCTGTGATTTTAGAAGTTACTGTAGATGTATGTGTAATGTAATAGTTATAAATTAAGTTAGAATTAAACTTGTGTGTGATAAAAAGAGTTTTCTACATCCTGAAACAGAACAAGTATTTGAAACAACACAAACCTGTTGTAGATTACAACAAAACCAGAGAAACATTGTCACAAATACAATATTACAAATTCACCATCCCGGTAAATGTTAAATTTAAATATATTTATTTATGTATTTATTTGAAGAATGTAGAGTATGGGGTGACAGTGGCTCAGTTGTTGGAGCAGTGGCCTTTGGGTCTGAAGGTCGTGGGTTCAATCCCCCCACGAAACATATAAACTGCTCCCACTCATGTCTGCTGTCATTGTGCCCCGGGGCAAGACACTTAAGCCCCCGCTGAAACACCAAGGCAGTGTCCCCGCTGATGGAGAAGACATCTTCCTGTGGACTCACTTCCTGCCGAAGGATCAACGAGGGACTGGTGCTGTGAGCATTGGGAGGCAGCTCTGACTGTCCCTCCCTCCCAATGGGGATGACAATAAATGAATATACAGTTTGTCATATTCCCATCGTACATCATTTGGATGGGGAAAAACAGTCCTTTGAGCAATATCTTACATATTTAAACGTGACTAACCTGCCCTTTTTTGTCTATAGGTAATTGTTTTACTGCAGAAACTAAATCACTTACTGTCCAATCGAAGTGGATTGCTGAAAGGAATGGCACTACAAGTTTGTTTCCAGAAGGGGGCGGTAGATGCAAAGCAAAGTTATAATATTCATTCAAAACTCACAATACCCTCTGAAATACTTAGATATCATTACATTTGTAGATTAAAGTAGCTCTGAGTAACTAACAGTAGGTAACAGGGTGACAGTGTAAACACTGTAATATTACCCACAGTTTTATGTTGAAAATCCCTTCTCAAGTAATAATAATCAACCGTTACATTTCCTCAAACTTTCCGGGTTTGTTCAACAAAAGTAACTTTACAAGTGAACAATACTTATAAACCTTATTCAAGATTAGGTTTATTTTTTGTAAACGTGTGAACGCAGCTTTTTCACTATTTTCATTATCATTTCATTTATTTGTTTATTCCAAAACCATATATTACAAGATACACGGTTTGGAAAGGTGAAGAGTAATTAATGTAATGGATATTACTGTTAAAAATATATTCTGGCAATTGGTGTCTGCGTTTTTTCTTAATTAAGTTTTACTCACATTTTACAACAACTTTAGCAACACTGATCAATAAACATGTCTCACTATGGAGAAGCATCCACCAACTCTGTGAAGCATCCACCAACATCCAACATTTGCTGGAGGAGTTTTAGATCATGGACTGTACGAGAGATGAGTTGTATAAAAAATGATTCTATTATGTATGATTTGCAAGAATCTGATATCATGACATTAGTCTGTCAAAAGATGAATTATACAGAGATAAAACACAATCCGTCTGGAACAAGCCCAATCTAGTTATGTCCCACTCAAAGACAATATTTATAGTTATATGTGACTTTGACAGACTGGGATACACATCGATCAAATTTTATATAAGTTTAAAACTTACATCCTTTCATTTTGTTCTGATTTCCTCTATTTTCTGCCCAGACTTACCAGCTCATCATGGGGAATCCTGAGGCGTTCTCAGGCCAGACACGCCTCCAGCTCCTGTATGTTGCTTCGTCACGACCTCAGACAGACACTTTTATTTTCAATGTTGTTAATGTGAAGTGAAAGCCCAAATGTAAATGATTTCAGTAATAGAATAATTCAGTCTCCCTGTTACTTTGTGGAAGCATCACATCAGATGGTTTCAGGTTTCATTCATCCTCTGAGGGAGAAATGTGTCCTGCGGGAGGGCATCAGGAGCACCAATACAAAAGGACACAACACACACAGAAGACATTCACAAAATATGTTCGATCACAGGTCAACACATTTGCAAACTCACTCACTGTTATTTATCGGAGGCACAAAATCAACTTTTTAAACCTATTGCTTTAACACAGGGAATCTTTACCTTGTCCCTGACTGCATCAGTGTGTGGTGGGAGTGGGGGACTGAGGTGGATCTCTGATGCTCCAGACGGTCTCGGAACATCATCAGAAATGTCCTGTTTCAAACTTTAACTTCTGAAAAAGCTTGTTTGAGGAAAGGTAAACTTTCACCTCAGACGCCAAAAGCTTGTTGTGCAATATTTTTCTCCATTCATCTTTCCATCATCTATGAAACTCTTCCCTCTTCCTACAGCATGATGCTACCACCACCAGGATTGACGCTGGAGTGAGTATAATGATAAACAGTGTTAGCATATCTTCCATGCATTTTCTTATTAGGCAAAATAAGAGTCCTATTTTAGTCTCATGACGCGGTATCTGCCTCCACATGTTAAATGTGCAGTTATGAATGTATTGTTTACAATGTTAGACTTATATACGCATCATTTGTTTTCATCAGTTCGAGGTATTTCATTTCAGATTAGACATCCTTGTGCACTGAATCAGTCATAGATTAAAAGGAAATCAATAAGCCTGAGCTGGTCTTAAGTTATGAACCTCTGTATCTATTAAATATTTAAATCAGTAAAAATGTTTGTGTCCTTCCAAAAGTGGAGGTGTTCAAGTCTCTTAGGGTTGTGGTCATGAGTGAGAGAAGTATAAAGCGTGTGCAGTGATGTGGTATGGTATGGTATGGTATGGTATGTACTTTATTTGAACAGGGACAGTGTACAATTAAACAAAGGAGAGATGCACTGTACCTGGTTATAGCTAAGATGCTAATTTCCACCTGTATTCCCTGGGCAGGCTGGTGTTATATTCATTTAAACAGATTATAATGTAGATGGATACATTTACAGACTTTAAATAACATCATTCACAAAACGTTAAATTGAATACCAATAAAAACAGTTCCCCAACTTCTACTAAAATATTACCCTCACTCACTCACTCACTTGTGTGCAAACTTACTGCTTCAGAAGCCATTTCTTAGTCAGCCAAGAAAAGGTTTTGTGGCCGCTGCATCGGACTGCTGTGGTGAAGAGGGAGCAGCGTCTGCATTCAGAGCTGTTTAGTTTAATAAGGTCGCCATTAGCTACTGAGGAACAGGTTCAAACTCAGGAAATGCAATGATTATGATGAAAGTTAATGTCAAATGTCCTGAAGTGTTTTGAGTACACTTGCATGTTTTTTTTTGTATCACATTATTTCAAGATAATTTCACGTTATTTCAAGATAATTTTATTTTTGAACCAGATATAGATAACGTTATTTCATAATAAAAATACTATAATACCAATTTATTATGAAATAACAAGATACTGTAGATGCAGAAGAAGAAGCAGAAGCCAGACCACGCTGCAGGTTCAGCGGTGGCCAGGAGCAGCAGAGGTGGAATGACTGCAGAATGGCTCCAGCAAGAGGGTCACTTTACACATTCCTGCCACAACAAGTGTCAGAGGCCTCAACTGTGTATTTTGTAATGAACAAATTAACTTTTTACATTCAGCACAAAACACATCTATTTACATTTTAACATTTTTAGCAGTTCAAAATGATGACAAATGTATTCCTTACTTATTATTTTTGAATGCAATGTTTATGTAGCATTCAGTGACACAAAACCCAAGGGTAAATTTGAGACATCAAACAAATAAGAAATTATTGCTATGCATATATTTTATTTAATCACATCACTAGTTTTAAGCTTCATCCCAAAACTAGTAGGGGACCGACACTGAGAACACATATTCAAGAAATCCGCGAGTGCCTCCTCAAAAATGGTTCGAAATGTTGTTAAAAGACTTGGAAAATCTTCAAGAAAGCAACGCATGCCTCCTCAAAAATAGTTCAAAGTTATCTTAAAACACTGGGAACACATCTTCAAGAAAGCGAATAGTTTCTCCTCAAAAAGGGTCGAAATGCCGGTCCTCTGGCGTAGGTCCTTAGTTGAAGGTGAAGGCCCTCCTCATCCTGGAGCAAAGCCCTCACAGCGCAGACTTGGGACGCTTCTGGCATCCACTCAACTCAGCGTTTATATGTTTCGATACAGCCGCTTCAAATGCAGCTGCGTCCATTTGAGCCGCTCTCAGGACTGCGTCTGCCGATCCATACTCCGCAGAGAGACGTTTAGCCACTGATTTCCCAACTTTCTCTAAGTTCTTCAGCTTTATCTGTCAGTTTTCATCTAACTCCAGCTGCTGCTTGATGCTGAGATGCAGGCGGACACCCATTAGACTGGCGTTACAGTGGTCTTTGGATCCAGCAAGTTTGATCCGTTTTTGGGTGAGTGTGTTGATGATGAAGTATGAGCCTTTGAGGAGACTTGGAGAAATCCTACATGGTTCAGTAGATGGTTCCGGTGATAAACTGCTATCTGAAGACTCAGAGACATCCTCAGTGATAAAGTCAGGTTGTGACGTAGAATTAACCGTGTCATTGACCACTGTCTCTTGAGCCCTCAGAGTCAAGTCTTCTAAGGACTTGTCAGGCAGTTTTCATTTGTAATTCCAACACTTTCTTCAAAAATTGCGCCGTGGTTCTCTTCAGACTGATCAAGGACATTGTGAACTGTTACCTCCTCATTTTCAGTCTGTGCAACTTCTGGTGATTGTTCCTGGTCTCTCAGATGTGCTGCTTGTTCAACACCATCAGTAGCAGTGTCTTCAGGAGACTCTATATGCACACACTCCTCCGGTGGTGTCTGAACCTCCTCCTCAAGGTTATCAATGAAAACCTCTGCTGCAGCAGAAGACAAAACAGATGTGTCGTCCGTTGGGGACTGGACCTCCTCTGTCTGAAAGAAGTCGTCTTCAAGAATTCAAAGGTTTTCAGGGAGATCGTTCTGGATTTGTGACTAGTCTAGTAGTAAGTAAGTAAGTAAGTTTTTATTTATATACCGCCTTTTCACTGCAGATCTGAGTCTCAAAGCGGTTTACAATTGTTAATTTTGGGCATTTGTCTCTCACTCCACACAGAGATGGGAGCGGGGCCAGTACAGGAGGCGCATGCCAGAACTATTGGACATATTTTTAGTGGTAGGGGAAACCGGAGCACCCGGAGGAAACCTACGCAGACACGGGGAGAACATGCAAACTCCACTCAGAAAGGCCCTGGTCCGACCGGGATTCGAACCCAGGACCTTCTTGCTGAGAGGCGAGAGTGCTATCCACTCAGCCACCGTGCCGCCAGTCTGTGGTAATCCTGGACATAACTGGACATTAGCTACGTATCCCGTTGGCCCAAAGCTCTCACTGAATTGTATTTACTCGTGTAAATGTTAGATTGTTGTACACAATGAGGTAGCTATATTTAGCTACATTTAGCTATCGATAGCAAGCTATAAGCTAACGTCCTTCCTGTGCTACTGTGCTTTATTTCCTATTATCTGCTGTATTCACGTGTTGCCGTTGTGTATATATGTATTTGTTTTAGAATCCCTTCCCATAAGTGTGGAGATTACCAACGAGCAATGAGTGCCTGGAGTACTTACCGTAACTTTCTCCTCACCCTGACCTGGTCTCAAGAGATATACGTACTTTGTACTTTTTATTTACATCACATACAGTACATTATATTTGTCACTAAATCCGTATAACCTTGGTCAATTTATGAAAAAGGATTTGCTAAATACAAAACGTTTTTTTGTGTGGTCAAAACAAGGGCAAAGTAAATGTTTAGGCATATGACAAAGTTATGCATCAGACCCTCCTCTGCACCACTGCTAAAGGCTGCTGTTGCCACAGGTGTCACAGGTCTCTCCGTGGTTTTGGCACAGATTGTACAGAACACAGCAAGTCAGCACCATTGACTTCACATGTTCAGAGCCCGAGTCATTCCTTTAAGACTGCCGAAAGCATTTTCAACAACCATTCGCGCTGTGCTGAATTTTCTATTAAATACTCGATGTTAGTCTGTCACTCGATCCTGAAAAGGTTTTAGGAGCCAGTTCTGCAGGGGGTAAGCAGAGTCCCCTCGTAGGTAATAACCAGCTATCACCGATATTATAATAACTCCATGCACTGCACCAATGTTACTAGTTACGCGTCGCCGCGTGGTCTGACAACGCTGAGGAGATACTAGGAGTTACTATTTTTGATACGGTACCGTGCCGCACCGTACCGAACCGTTACTGTGGAAAAGCGGCATAATATTAACTCTGAAGCAAATATATTAATTTGATACAAAACATGATTGCAGAGGCCGAGGACAAGGAGATCTCAGCAGCAGAGCGTTGTCAGAGGTTTCTCAGAGGTCTGTCCTTCATTGATTTAGTAGTTTGTGCAAATATGTCACTTTTTAAAAATAGTTACAATTAAGGGTTTCTAACTGCAAAATGCACTGATCTGAAGAGTGTCACTCTGCACTGACTAGAATCAAATCACTCTGAACTATTGAAAATTAGGCCTTTTCCATAAGTTACTACAAACCAAACATAAAACACAATATCATCAAGGACTTCAAAGAATGTTATCCCTGGAACATAGAGTCCAGAAACAACATCTGCGACCTGCTTTTCAAACTGCAGGAGAGAGTGAGGAGGCATGAGGTGATAAACGTGTTTGGGGTCAATTATATTGACTAATCCAGGTGTTAATCTGCGAGTGCAAAGTATAATAACTGGTGCGTTTAAGAGCGGCTAATCAAGAAACAAATACACAAACCTGGTTTTTTGTCTGTTCAAATCAAATCTGTCACAAGCTTTTATACCAAGTAACTCATACTATAAACCTGAATGTATTTTCTGTCATAGATTAGATTATGAGTATGTGTAACTGTCTGTGTTTATGATATACTTTCTGAGGGGAAAATCTAAAACAAAAGGTTGTGAGTAGGAACAGGGACAGCTTTGGGACCCCAAAGCTGTCCCCCAAAGATCACAGCAGTTAACAACCAGATGGTGCTTAATGTGGTATAAAGCTGGGATACTGTGGAAAACAACACATATTTCAACTAATAGAGACTCCAACACTCTCTAAAAACAATTTGGTTCTTACATGTTCTTACACATGTTTCTTCAATTTTAACTCAATTCAAACGTATTTGATTTTCTTCTTCATCCTACTCCTGTTCTGCCTTTCATGGAATATATTACTATTGTATTTGCTGTATTATTGTTGTTAGCGGTGACAGTGGCTCAGTTGGAAGAGCATTGGCCTTAGAGCCTGAAGGTCGTGGGTTTGAGCCCACCACTACTTCATGACTCCCACTGATGACTGCTGCCATTATGTGTCCTTAAGTTAAGACACTTAACCCCACTTTGCCTGAAGCCCCTGCTGAATAATCAAGGCTCATGTGGACTCAGCACCTGCAGGATCAGTGAGGGGCTGGTGCTCTGTGAACTGTGTCCCAGAAATTGTTACGAAAATGTAATTGAAAAGAAAATGTTACGTTTTCTTGCATTATCATGAAAAAGTTTGACAAATAAAAATATATAAATAAATACATTACTGAATAGCCTTAAATCACAGATCAGAAAATCAAACACAGGAAATGCAATGATTAAAACAACAGATAGAACCACTGGGTCATACGGGGAAGATGATGACCAATGACCAAAAATGTTCATAGATATCCAGTAACATGTTTTTGGCCTGTATCTTTAGTCACGCCGTCGTTTTTGTCAGCCAGAAAAGTAATAAAGAGTGGACCTCCATCACTCAGCCTTAAAGCGCAAAATAGTTTTTTATAGATAAAGACTGCATGTTGTGGTCTTAATTTGTCTCCTATCCTTATACTTTAAAAAGACTCTTCCTGGTACAAACACAATGTAAGCCGATTATCTGTACTGGGGAAAAAGCAGCCCAGCATTACGCATTGATGTCCTTTAAGTGCATAGTTTTGCATTGGTCCGCTCTCTCCCTCTCTCCCTCTCTCTCGCTCTCGTCACAAACAATTGGCTGATGCCCCTCTGTGGTGAGACATGACCCATATCGATCAGTGGTCCAGGCACCGGGGCGGGTGGGAGTGCTGTATAAAAGGAGAGACGAGACGCGGGGAAATGCAACGCGTGCGTCAGTGTCCGATCCAGGCGCGTAATGGAGCGCACCTTCAGAGAGCAGCTGTTCCTGTTGGCGCTGTGCGTGTCTGTCCTCACGGGAGACTGCAGATACATAGAGGTAAGAGGGATTGTGTGTGTGTGCCTTTGTTAATAACTTTCACAAAACTGTCGACTTTGTGTTATGGCAGAACAACGAGATATCCAAGGATGACATTTATTCAGTTTTCAACCTGGACCTTAAGAGAGAGATGTCAGAGATTCCAGAAGAGCTCATCTATCGCAGAAGTTTGCGTAAGACATTGTTTTTTTTATGTATTGTGGGATTCTGATAAAATATGAGATAATAAATGCTTGAATCGATTGTTTTTTTTTTATTTGAGTACGTTCTGACTGTCTTAAAACACGATTCACCAATGGGTCAAAGCCATTTAGTCTCATTTAATTCTGTCCTATTTCAAGGGAGACATTTCTTGTATCTTTTTAAAACAAAATAACATATATATACATTTTTATTTTCTTTATTTGTTCATTTTTATTTCTGTCTATTGTCTGTTATGTCCGTATTAGTTCTCTTTTTGATTAAAACTGTAAAAAAAAAAAAAGTAAAAACAAGATATTTTTGCTTGTCCCATTGGCAACTGTCAAAATATAAGATAAACTTGAATGGAGAAATTCTCACATTACAATACATTTAGCCAATTTTTTTAGTTATATTTTCCTTTTTTTTTTTTACAGTGTTCTTCACTGGTTCATGTGTTCTTCGATGTGTTTTTTTATAGGATGCCTGGACATGATCTCAGTGGAGGGGCAGTTCACCTTCACGGCAGACCGGCCTCAACCCAACTGCGCCGCCTTCTTCATGGCAGAACCCAACGAAGTCCTCAGCCTGGAGTACGACAGCGTGGACGTGGACTGCAGAGGAGGCGACTTCATCACGGTAAACTCACAACAAGCAGCACGTACCAGACGCCATATGCTGCTGGGGGCTTATACCCTGTGACCCACGCAGGGAATTATCCTGTCGTGAGTCTGGTGTACGCGCGAGAATGGTTGGTGGTGGTCGGAGGGGCCGATGGTACGTTCTGGCTCGCTTTTGTCAGTGTGCCCCAGGGCAGGTGTGGCTAAAGTAGTAGTTTATCGTCATTGTGTATGGAGTGAATGAAAAATGACACCTTAAGCGTTTTAAGTGTCCAGAAAATTTGCATAAAACCAAGATATTATTATTCATCATTACCCTTTCAATTTTATTTCACAACATGTATTTTCAGAAAACTGATGTGAGACAGACAAAAGGTTGATTTCAGAATAGATACAATGGTTTCAGTTAGATGTAGGGAAACATTTGTGGGAAGCCAGGTCGCTGTATACAAAGTGTCCTGCATTCAGGGGCTCAGGTAACAATCTCCGCTCTATTGGTATAAGATTTAAGAGGGATGTTATTGGGCTAAAATCAAATCAATTCCACTTATTTTTGTACAGCCCTAATCACAACAGCAGCCTTCTTGGAGGACTTTACAGAGTTCTTGATTGACCAACAGCAGATCAGAGAATCAAACTGTACAAACACAAGAAATGTTAGTCATTGGCCCATATGGAGCGAGATGACCAATGTCCAGAAATGTTAATGAATGTGCAAACATGTCCATCAAGGATACTACATCACTGCATGCGCAAGCAACATGAAAATATGTTAAAAATCCATAAATACATTTTGCAAATGGAACAAGCACATCTCCTGAAATCAGACGGCAAAACGTTCCCTGCTGTTTGTTCCATCAGAAAATCTTGTCATGGGAAGTTCAAGATGGATAGGTTTCTTCTCGCATCTCGCTCTTATCAATTCTTCTCTCAGATATGTGATTTGACAAAAGGTGGAGCCCTGGAGCTGTACAAGAGACAGAGAGGATGACTAAAATCAATAACAGAAATAACTAAAAGAAAAACATGGAAACACTTCACTGATCCTGAACCGTTTATTATTAGAAAACTCAATAATTACTGTCTTCTACCTTCCTCTCATTGTTCCTGTAATACATTTCATAGACTCCTCGTGACGGCCATCTTGTGTCTCCAGGTATTCGACGGCTGGGTGATGAAAGGCGAGAAGTTCCCCAGTTCGCAGGACCACCCTCTGCCCTCGTTCGAGCGTTATGTGTCGTACTGTGACTCGGGTTCGGTGAGAAAGACCGTGCGTTCCAACCAAAACGTGGCCATGATCTTTTTCCGCATCCACAACGAAGGCAGCAGTTTTACCATCACCGTCAGAAAACACAACAACCCTTTTCGTAAGCACTCTGTCAGTTTAATGTACAAATGTCACATGTGTTTTTTAGTTAATGTGATGGTAATGTAACTTTTTTTGGATCCTTTTACAGCGTGTAATGTCATCTCTCAGTCACCAGAGGGAAGCTTTACGATGGTGATCCCACAGCAGCATCGAAACTGCAGCTTTTCCATCGTTTATCCAGTGGAAATAGAGGTGTCAGAATTTAGCCTGGGCCACTACAACAACATTGCAAAGGTTTGTCCACTAAGTCCAAGACAGATACATGCTTTACATATATATCATCTGATCCTGTTATGATGTGAAGAATTTATATGAAGTGAAATGTATAGTAAAATGGAACGAATAAAGGATTATCTTAACTTATCTATAAAACGTACATGGCTCAAAACATGGAATGCAGTTCCTATACATTCATTTAAAAAGAGGATGTATTTGATAGGACCTTTGTTACAGAAAACAGAAAAGTAGTAATAGTCAAAGAATTCAGAAATAATTCTAGACTCGAGAACAACTTAATAAAGCATGTTTTTAGAGCATTTTTTAAACACATATTTCTTTCACATGTGTGCGAGTAGCGGCCGCTTCCAGGCTGCGCAGAGACCGGAGACTTTGTGCAACTACTGGGAGGAAACACCATCGACCCGTCCAAACTCTCACCAGTCACAGACCTCTGCATCTCCTTCACCGGCCCCAGTGAGCAGCCGTCGCTTAACCCTTGACTGATCACCTTTTGAGTCACTGTATCTACTTGAAGCATGTTTTTCTAAATGAAATCTACCTCATTGGGGAATCTCTATCACTTAGTTTTAGGCACTTCTACCATCAAGCTGAATTTCAATCATTTGATAGAGGCCAATAATTTAAAACAAAACAAAACTAGGAGTTAAAAAAATAAAAATGAAAACAGAAACCCTCTCCAGGCAGGCGTTGCAGATTTGCAACAAATTTATTTCTTAACTAACTTCTCCTAATCCGTATTTTTGACCCTTTTTTACTCAGAAGTGCCACTGTTGGACTTAGTTGAGCTTTAGCAATTCACAGTTTTCCACCTTCTCACCAGGGGACGGAGCAGTCTCACTTCCAAAATGTCAGTATTCTTGGTTTCACCAAAACAGATTTCCTAGGCATCAATGTCAAGTCAGTATCACTACCAACCTTTGATCATTTGCAACCAAAACCGCATAAAATTAAGATGAATATACAGTACCTTGCGAAAGTATTCGGCACCCTTGAACCTTTCAACATTTCGCCACATTTCAGGCTTCAAACATAAAGATATAAAATTTTATTTTTTTGTCAAGAATCAACAACAAGTGGGACACAATCGTGAAGTGGAACGAAAATTATTGGATAATTTAAACTTTTTTAACAAATAAAAAACTTAAAAGTGGGGCGTGCAATATTATTCGGCCCCCTTGCGCTAATACTTTGTAGCGCCACCTTTTTCTGCAATTACAGCTGCAAGTCGCTTGGGGTATGTCTCTATCAGTTTTGCACATCGAGAGACTGGAATTCTTGCCCATTCTTCCTTGCAAAACAGCTCGAGCTCAGTGAGGTTGGATGGAGAGCGTTTTTATGGATATCTTTGAGAAATGGCTTTCTTCTTGGCACTCTTCCATAAAGGCCAGATTTGTGCAGTGCACGACTGATTGTTGTCCTATGGACAGACTCTCCCACCTCAGCTGTAGTTATCTGCAGTTCATCCAGAGTGATCATGGGCCTCTTGGCTGCATCTCTGATCAGTCTTCTCCTTGTTTGAGATGAAAGTTTGGAGGGACGGCCGGGTCTTGGAGATTTGCAGTGGTCTGATACTCCTTCCATTTCAATATAATTGCTTGCACAGTGCTCCTTGAGATGTTTAAAGCTTGGGAAATCTTTTTGTATCCAAATCCGGCTTTAAACTTCTCCACAACAGTATCTCGGACCTGCCTGGTGTGTTCCTTTGTCTTCATGGTTCTCTCTGCGCTTTAAACAGAACCCTGAGACTATCAAAGAGCAGGTGCATTTATACGGAGACTTGATTACACACAGGTGCATTCTATTTATCATCAGTCATTTAGGACAACATTGGATCATTCAAAGATCCTCACTGAACATCTGGAGTGAGTTTGCTGCACTGAAAGTAAAGGGGCCGAATAATATTGCACGCCCCACTTTTCAGTTTTTATTTTTATTTTTATTTTAAATTATCCAATACATTTCGTTCCACTTCACGATTGTGTCCCACTTGTTGTTGATTCATGACAAAAAATTAAAATTTTAAATCTTTATGTTTGAAGCCTGAAATGTGGCGAAATGTTGAAAGGTTCAAGGGGGCCGAATACTTTCTGTATTATATACTCACTGTATATAGATACTGTACATGCTAATTAGTAAATTATAACTCCTCTAGGTTATTCCCCGGGTCAGCTCTATTTACCACAGCGGGCCAATGTTGCAAATCTGCATCATCCCAGAATGCATTGCCTGAGAAGGTCTCTGTGTGTCAGGATTGTATATTACCATATGATAATCGTCCCCAAATATCAGATTTTTCCTGTCATTCAAATTCATTGGGCACTGAGAGGGTTAATGCTCCTACATCTTAGTAAAACATTGTTTTCTTCAAGTATTGAACATCAAAAGGTTAAGAATACTGTCAGTCTATAATAATCAAAATAATAGTAATAATAGTAATAATAATAATAATAATGATATCTACTTGGATGTTTCTTTCAGCCCAGATGAAGATCGGCTGTGAGAACGCGGCGGTGAGGATGGTGTCCAGTGGGAGGTTCATAAACAGAGTGTCCTTCAGCTACAGACCCCTGACACCTCAGGAGCTGCAGAGCCTCAAACTCAACAGCATCGACGACTTCTGCTTCAATAACTCACCGTGAACTGTTCGGATTCTGTCAATAAAACACAATATTAACATTAACACCATGACACTGGCATCTACATGACACAGTATGCCTTTATTTATTGAGTTTATTACCTGCAATTTTTGGGCGACATATTCAATGTGACACACAGATGACCAAAAATAAATTATTATTTAAATCTGTATGAATTTGTACAAATCTACGTTTTCTAATAAAATTTGACTGCATGATGAAGCAAAGGAACGTGTACAGTTTTGTTCTTTAGAAGGAACAAGAATATATTTTAATTTATTTTGTACAGCCCTAAATTACAACAGTAATTATCTCGGAGGACTTTACAAAGCCGTCGATTTGCTAAAGCATTGGGTAATTCTCTTTCCGGGTACACCCCCACTGGCCTGGAGTGAAATTGCAAGCATGTCAGTGCATGTGCTCATGGACCTTTTTGAGCCGGGACCCGCTCCCACTGGTAATAACTAGCACACATATGTCCTGTAAGATGAAATACATGGAACTCAATGTGGTGAAGGCAAAGGGAGATTATATTTAGAACAATTCATACACAAGGCAAAGATAGAAACAATTACACATGGCATTCAAATCATCAATAATCACAGTACATTAAAAAGAGATCAAACCCCTCTGATCAAACCCCCAGAGCTGTTTTAACCTGGATTTGACATTGTCAGAGTAGAAGACAGTCTCACATTTTCAGGAAGACACTGTCAACTGTTAAAACCTGGTATAAAAAAAAACGAAATACTGTCATTCTGTGTTTTAATAACTAATATTTAAATTTTGGGGCGACAGTAGCTCAGTTGGTAGAGCATTGGCCTTTGAGCCTGAAGGTTGTGGGTTCGAGCCCACCGTAAGACCTACTTCACGACTCCCACTGATGACTGCTGTCGTTGTGTCCTTGGGCAAGACACTTAACCCCACTTTGCCTGAAGCTCCCACTGAAAGATCTCAGCTCCTGTGGTCTCACCACCTGCAGGAGGATCAGTGAGGGGCTGGTGCTCTGTGAACTGTGCTTTTTGTGTAATGTCTTTCTTATCTGGACTTCGTGTCTGTAATAAAGTTTAATAATATAATAAGGCATGCATCAATAAAAATCTACATATGTCTTCTCTGGGATGTGGCAATGACATATCTCCATAAAACCAAAGTCCGACTCTTGTTTTATGTGTTGTGATCTAAAAGTAATAAGGAAAGCAACAGTACTCAATCATCTATTGCTTTCAGAGTCTCAGGAGATGGACCGAAGTGATGGAAAGCATCTCCCTCCAGTGCACTGTAGGCTGAGGCTGGACCAGGGACCAGGGACTGGCAGGTCTTGAGGGGAAGTCTCGGAGTAGAGTGGAAATGCTTGTGTGCAGTTAGATACTTATAAACCGCACACAGGTCCTTCTTGCTGAAAGCTGCATACGCTGCTCCAGGCCTGATGAAACTTTTGACACTACAGTGACGCATTTGGTGATGTCACGGTCAGATAAGGGCTTCAAGAGCTTTCCAAGACACCCTCTGTACATTGCAGTCGTGGTGTGGAGATAGGGACGGGAGAGAAGAAGGAGCTTTGAATATATGTATGACTCCAGTTGAGGGATGTACATATGATAATGTATCTGAATTCATTTCCTCAAGTCTCTGCTTTCCATTCTGGTGTGCTGGTGTGTTTATCTCCCTCTCTCTGATGAATGATAAAAAGTGTGTTTTTACTGCAATGAAATGACAATGAGCTCAGGTGTGTTACTGATATATATATATATATATATATATATATATATATATATATATATATATATATATATATATATATATATATGGGTATATATATATACACGGGTATATATATATATATATATATATATATATATATATATATATATATATATATATATATATATATATATATACACCCACACACACACATGATCAGAATCTTGTAAGAAAGAGCCATGTGAGTCACTATTTTCTAAATTGATGACTAAAAAAACCCAGCACATAATATAGTTATCATTCTCACACATTCACACACACACAGACACACATAATCAGAATGTAAGAAATAGCCATATGAGTCACTATTCCCTAAATTGACCACTAAAAAAATTATACTCATTATACTACTTTACTGTACATCGTGACGTCTTCAGAAACTAAAGTAAATTTGCCGGAAGTAAAGATGGGATGTCTCGAAATCCACATTAATATATTATCAAGTGGTATTTCAGATTGATCGCAACCTTTAATAGATTTGAACAAAAACATAATTACTGCATGGCTTCCTCCCAAGAGAGCGAGTGATTATTTTGCTCAATTACAGTCAATCACAGCCCGTTTTCACTGTAACTAAAGGGTCTGAGCAATCACCATCTGCACACATAAAGACAGCGACTTATGTCTCACAAACTGGCCTCCTTCACCGCTGGTCACATATTGAAGACGGATTTTTTCTTTTTTTTTTCTTGTGGTAATCCTTAGCCTACATGAGATTAACTATTCTTAATTTGAAACACATCCATCATGAGAGTGCATGAGGCTGATGGATATTGTGAATATAGTAAAAGTTTTTTGTTTGTTTTGAACGTGTAGCACAGTTACACATACAGCAGGTTTTTTGTATAGCACGGTTCTTACACAAGGCAACTAAAAGCGCTGAACAAAACTAGCTAGAAACTCCCACACAGCTAAACAGAATTGTTTTAACCTGGATTTGAACATTGGGCCAGGCCCTGTGCACCTCAGAGTCCAAGTTGGCACTAAAATGTCACTTAAGTACTTTGGTGCGAGGCCATGGAGAGACTGGTACACAAACATCTACCGCTTTAAAATCTATTCTCTGAGCCACAGGAAGCCAGTACAGAGACCTGAGGAGTGGAGTAATATTGTCGTACTTCCTGGTTTTTGTCAGGACTCGAGCTGCAGTGTTTTGAATCTACTGCAGCTGTCTAACAGCTTGTTTAGAGAGAGAGACCTTCGAGCAGGCTGTTACAGTAGTCTAACCTACTGGAAAAATAAATGATAAGTACATGACCGAATAAGGGGTTGGATGAAACAAAAGCATAAATGATTCCTAACCCACATCATCCATTCAACACAATATCTTGCAAAAACAATACCATACAGTAGAAAAAACACACAGTGATATATAGGACATCAAGAAAAACTAAAAAGAACACACACACACAGCCCAAACACTCTCTGACCCCACACCTCTCTGTTATTCAATCTGAAGAGACCAAGACAGAAATATTAATGTAGATGTAGATGATCTCAAACCCCCGGGGTCAAGCACTGGTGGTGGCTAGAAGCATGGTGTGAATGGGGCGCAGGCGGAGCAGGAGCCAGGGCAGGAACCAGGGCAGGAGCCAGAGCGAAAATCCGAGTAGGAACCAGGAGCTGAGGAGGCGCTGGGGAGGTGGTGGGTGTAAAGAGCTTCAGGAAGGGCCGTTTATCGGGGATTGGCTGCTTTTAAACTGCCGCTAGGCTGTCAGTGGGTTGTCAAGGGGCTGGCAGAGCTGTGTGATTGGCAGAGGCTTGAGGCTGGCAGAGCTGTGTGATTGGCAGGCCCTGGACGAGTGAGAGCCGTGGCCGGTCTTTCGGTCTGAATTTGCGCTTTCACCTTCATATATGTTCCAAACAGAAGCTCCTTGCGCTGGGATAGACATTGATTTTAGAGTAGTTCTAAATGTAAGCACACATACTGTATTGTCTTGTTTCCTCTTTCACTGAATTTGTGTGCAAAGTGTTTTAATAAGACTTTCTTTCTGTTATTGCAGGACCACACACACACACACACACACATAAGTACAGAGCCACAAAGATATAGATACCTGTTGTAAATCAGTGTGCAATTAAGAACTTTTAATAAACCAAAAAACTGGATCATCTATACGCAGTGCATCCTTACCCAGATCCATGATTCTTACCGATGCTCCCTGGTGGTCACAAACAAGATGACAAATATATCCATGGATTAACAACATAAATAAATACAAATACATGCATGATATGAAATGAAATGAAGTTTATTTAAAAATGAAAGAACGGTCAGACACAGTGTGAACCAATGTGACAATAAGGTGTTCTCTAGGGAAAAGCATGACGGTACAAACATAATTATCTATCTTTACTTATTAGTAGAAAACATGTATTCGACGAGAACGTTCCCAAATGATAATGGGGGCCTGGGGAAAAAGCCGTTGCAGATTTTTGAGAATATTTATTTGCGTTTCTTCTGTTGCTCTTGAAAGAAGTCGTTGCAGGCGACAGTGAGAGCGGCGACCAGCACCACGAACTCGTTGAAGTCCACCTCATTGTCCTGGTTCGAGTCCAGGTCGTTCATGATCTTTTCCACCAGCATTGGGTCCTTTTGAGACTGAAACGCCACAATAGAAAGAATCAGTTTTTGCTTCATGTCTCCACTTCAGGAAATGAGCAGCCAGAGTTTCAATGGATTACTCACACAATTGGACTTCTCAGAACAAAACAGTGGGATATCTAAGTCACGCTTAACTCATATAACATGGAAATAGAGTTTGAAGTGCTGGGCCTTACTCTTCTATAATCAGGCTAATTTCACTCCAGTCCTTGTACGTTTTAGTTGTTCGTGAAGGCGATTCTCCGTCTGTGGTAGTGTTGCATTCAATTTCAGTGAGTTCCCCGTTAAAAACTCCAGATTGTGTATCGTAAACACATTTCAATCTGGATTTAATACAGTATTTTGGATACCGCAGACTAGATGAATAGTTGTCATTGGCCGTGTATTAGGAGTGGACTGACCGAGTTGTGACGTCACCCATAGCGTTAATGCGGAAGAAGCTGATTTGAACAAAGCTAACTGGAACCAATGTCTTTATAGGCACATTTCTTCTGTGGTGTTAGCTTCGCGCCGTAACATGGGTTGCTAAGACGGTTGCTAAAGCAAGCTGGAGTTTTTCCTGTGAATGAAGGTATCTGATTGGTCATTCCATATTTGGCTCATATCTGGATTTACTTTGCAATGTTAGTCATTAGGAGCCAGAGCGAGTTGGAGCAAAACTTTTATTGGGGCTTCAACAGACATACTACTTGATGTGTGGTACTTGAAATGTTGGATCTGGATTCTGCTCATAGACCCAGACAGAAATATTCTATAATTTACAGTATGCAGGGAATTCAATATCTATAATTATTATAAAAATGAAATCCCCCTGAGGTTTTGACCCTTGAAGTGGTGATGAACGACCTGCAGAGGGATTTTCCCAATGTTGAGGTGATGAGGTGGAGGAGGCGGGTTGCTGTGTGAGCTGAAGCGTAGTGAAGAGCTGCGAGGCTCTGTTTATATGAGACCAGTGAAGCTAAGATACATTTCCCTTCGGAGATAGTGAAGTTCAACCTTGAAATCTGAACCTATCCCAATATGACCTTTCTCTATTTCTCCATAACTTTGAAATCAACAATAGACCGCAACTCCTCGTCTTCATCAAAGTCGGAAACATTTGAATGTTACATATAAGGACGCACCATGTGAGTCTTAATTTAACACTTTGGGCTCAGCATCAATTAGAGGCTCAGTACTAAAAAAAAAAGATTCTCAGTACGTCTTTAAAAAATCTATTCTTGAACCTATACTTCTGTACTTAATTATTTCTGTGGCAAAATCCCGTGGTCGAAACACATTTGTCATAATTGATTTCCTGGGTGCTCTTTCCATCCGCCTCACTGCAGGTCTGGCTTCCCACGGGGACTCGCTGACATCACAGAGGCTAATCTATATTTGGCCGCGATGTGAGCCAATGATGATGATGTGTGAGCACCTGAGGCTCTGTGAAAAAGGACTAGAAATCAAAGGAAAAATGTATCTCGAAAGCATGACAGCTCATAAGCCATGGGCCGTTTTCAAAGGGTCAATCAAATAAAACTGCAGGCCCATGTCCAGTGCCATCACACAACGTCAAGAGCCGGGTTGCACTTGGCCTCACCCGCCCCCAACTCTATCCCTGCATTATCAGTAAAATGTGCAAAAAGGACATCCCCACAGAAAGATTATATGCAAAAACCCTATTTACCCTATTGCTATTACAATCTATTTGTTTATTGTGTTTTTTTTTTCATTTTCTTCATTCTCAATATTTTTTTCTTTACTTGCGTATACTTTAAAATACTGAAAGATGTTAAAAAATCTCGTGCATATGTCAGGGTAACAGATGGGTAAAAAATATAAAAGTCATGTTAATAGCACAGCAACTATAAAACACTATAAACATACAATTAAAAGTGTAAAAAAGCCAGCTCAAATATTGTCGTTAAAACTTGTGCCCCTGACATATGTTTTACACAAAAAACTCAATGTGTGTTTGAGTCGAAATACCCATAATACATTTCACACTCTATAAAAAAATTAAAGTACCAACATTGTGGGATTAGAACTTTTAGAATGACCTGCAACAGTGGTGTTTTACCTCTATAAAGTGGACACGGTATAATCTATATTAGTATATGGTTTCATCAATTTACATTACATAATAATGCTAATCCATTTCTCGAGTCTATTTCAAATGACTTTAACAATGTAAAAGTTGAAGTTCTGACTTTAGGGTTTGGTCACTTTTGCCTGTTTTTCCTTGAGCAAGCTTTGAGTAACCTTTCAGCAAGTCTTCGTAATTGCTTCATCATTTCTAACAGCGTGCACTCATCAATCATTCTCCGAAAATTGTGGATCGACGTCAATAAAATCTGCTCTTTACCATCAGGAAGTCGGTGAGCTCGCTGTTGAGTAGTTGCTTCAGTTCGCCCTTGTTGAGTTTGTATTTGTCACCGTCGTTTCCAGAATAGTTGTAGAAAACTGTAATCAAGGCGTCCATGGCTCCCTCAAGCTGGCTCGGCATCTTTGGGCGATTTATGACTTAAGTTCCTGTTAGATCAGAGAATATTCACAAAGAGGAAACAGACCGAGCGTGGAGGAGAGAGCAGTTCTGGATAGAGTCCTGAAATCGAATGGAGCAGAGGACGTTAACTGTGGCTTGTTTATTGGGAAGTGGGCCAACCGGGTTCTTTTTGGCAGATAATTAATTCCCCCGATGAGGCACCAATGGCAACTGTCTTCCTCTCCCGTATTGAACTCAAGTGAAAAACAACACATGCACCAGTGTAATAAGGAGGACCCAGGTGGATTGGTTTTGGCCCACGTCATGTCAAAGACGAGTATTATGGACGTGGCTTTTGAAAGTAGCTCAACAGAAGTAGAGACACACAAAAATGAACAAAAATGAATAAATTGTATAAAAACTCAAACACACAAACGAAGCCAAGTGTTGAACATTTGCATGGTCTTGCTACAACACTAAAGGCAGTGCATCTGGTCTGTTGTGTCCATATCAAATAGATAAATAAATAAGGGGCAGCAATGGTGAAGGACAGGTTTCACTTAGAGGTAGCTCTGACTAGAAAATTCAACAATTGCCCACTCCGTACACCACAGCACCCTCACCTACTCGTACCCACACCCATGGAGGCTCAATTTAACATTTTAAAGGTACACTGTGTAGTTTGTACTCCCATCTAGCGTTGAGATGATGTAGTGAGTGCTGTACAATGTTCAGAGTTCAGATATTGTTCCAATCATTCCACACACGGTGATGACAGAAGCAAGTCGCCGAACACACTGGACCATCAGCCCCCGACCAACTCCATCCATTCACTCTCTCATTCACTTTCATACCTATTGTGCATGTTTTTAGTGGTAGGGGAAACCGGAGCACCTGGAGGAAACCTACGCAGACACGGAGAGACCATGCAAACTCTACTCAGAAAGGCCCTGTTCCGACCAGGATTCGAACCCAGGATGTACTGCCCACCGTGTACTGCCCACCGTGTACTGTAATCAAGGATACTACGGCCCCCAACTCCCGGTCAAACTCTTTTTTTGTCCCTTATCAACCACCGTATTTCAAGATGACGCATTGACACAGAGAGTCCTCCAGCTCACATGGACATTTTTAAGTCAAATTCTAAGCCTATGACAACAATTCAAAAACATGGTGGAGGTAAATATTCTTGAAAAGGTCACATTTGTTATTGAAGAAATTACACAGAGTACCTTTAACAATCTCAGTTTGTTTGCACTTTTCACCTTTGTCTAATTGTGTACATTTGTTTTTGTTCGTTTTTTATTGTCTTGTTGAACGTTGATGCGTCTGTCTGTTTTGTTGTCTTTAATAAATAGATAAATAATTACAAATGAATAAAAAAGGAAGTAGATACACACAGCTGTTTCTATGTAAAAGCAAATTTGAACTTTTTGATTTGACAAGAAAAGGTCTGGTTTATGTCGAGATTATTCAAGAGATTGGCCGATTCCAAGATTTTCCGTCCCATTTTATGGACTGACTTTTGCTGTGAATGAAAAATGTCTGTATCTTCTCATTTTACTGAAACAGGTCAATATTGATGTTGGTTTAAATGTAGCTGTGTCACATTATTTTATTAAGATCTCTGCAAATCTATTTTTAGCAGAGGTAGCAGGAGGTTCTATCCTTCCCCTCATTCTCACACTCAGCGAGCGGCGTGTGACATAAGTGATAGTGGAGAATAACACTGTATTCATCCATGGCCCCTGAAGGCCTCACCTGAGGGAGGCGACTCATTAAGTTCCCCTCTACATCCTCTTGTCCGTGTCACTGACAAAGCTGCTGAGAAAATGAGTTTCCATCTTTTTTAGTGATGAAACACTTTCCTAAACAAGACGTTGTGCAATAATGGAAAAACGAGATTGTTTTCCCAATTAATTTGACTTTTTCCGTATGGATGTTTGGGATTTCAATGTGTGCCTTTCTGATGTTATTGATCCCATTTAGTTTTCCCTTTGAGAAAGTGTAATATTTTCCCTTGTGGATCAATATAGTTTGTCTGGTCGACTTAGGAAGACATTTTATCATAAATTTGTTCTGAATTTTATTTTTATTTTTTTGTCTTCATAGAGAGTGATGCATTTTTCCAGAAAGGATTTGAAAGGTTATTAGGTAGAGAGTTCACTAATGTCAAAAAACTAGTGAAGTTACTGTAGTTTTAAAAGTCTTCCTTGAAAATGAATCACTTTGTTCACTCTCACATAGTTAAGTTTCCTGACTAAGGTTTTTGTACTTTGCCCAATCAGTTGATAACGCTTTTTATAAGGTATGGATTGGCAAGTAAGTTGGTGGTATCTTTTATAAAACATGACTTTACATTACTCACTCATTCTGTCCACCTACTGCAGCGTCCCATGAGCCTGACAACCGGCCCTACCCTGCCCAGAACATACAGTTAAACCTGGATTTAAGAGTGTTTGTAGTTAGTAAAGAATAAAACAAATGGACTACACATACATCTGTCCATTTTGTTGTGCTTTATATGTTGCCGGATGTCCAAGCAGAGACGCCCAGACTTCCCTCTCCACACACGCTTCCTCCAGATCATCAGACGGAAACCTGATGCATTGCCAGGCCAACTCAGACACAGATAATAGTCCCTCCAACGTGTGGGTCTTCCCTGGGGTCTCCTCCCAGTGGGACTTACCTGGAGCACCACCACCCGGAACAGATGCCTGGGCCACCTCATATGGCTCTGTTCGACATGAAGAAGTAGCGGCTCTACCCCAAGCTTCTCCTGTGTGACTAAGCTTCTGTCCCTATCTCTACAAGAGCACCCAGCCACTCTGCAGGTAAAACTCATTTTGACCGCTTGTATCTGCAATTTAGTTCTTTCGGTCATTTTTCCCAAAGCTCATGGGGGTGAGGGAGGACCTTGAGCGGTGAATCGAGAGCTTTGCCTTTTGACTCATCTCCCTCTTCAGCTCAACAGCCCGATACAGCGACCTAAATGGAACATAACTATTATATGTAACCAAACATTTACACAATACGGCTTTATTTCTATTTTACATACAGTATATCCATGTTCATATTATTATTAATCTTTATTTCAGACTCAAGATAAAATTGGTTCATACTAATTAAAATTAAAACAAAAAAATCACAGTTTTTGTACAGGTTTTCTCATAGATGCTGTTGCTTCCTTTCTGCTTCACACAAACCCCAGGGTCACTCTCAGAGCAGCACCTCAGTCCTGTCACCGCAGGTTTTCAATATTAATCTGCTTCACAAAAACCCAGACATAGCCCCAGTGTTTTCAATGTGTTTTACTGATGTGACTAAATCTGATGCAACTTGCTCATATTAGCCTTGCCACTGTAGTTTTCTTTAATAATTGTATGTGCACAAGTTGCACTCTTCCTTCTTCACCATCTGTCCTTCATTATGGTCTCATCTATTTCATAACTCTCTGTTATTACAATAATAAGGTTTTAAAGTCTACAGCTGCCCTTTTAAACATAAAAGCTGACGGCCTTTCATATAATACTCATAGGGAATTGAAAAGCACGTGTGATAATAGACTGTTGTTGTGGTTTCAGTGCCCTCTAGTGGCTGAACACACAAACTTCCAACAAGCAATGAGTTTGTTGATGGAACATGTGAGTGTGTGTTAAACTGAAGTGACTTTTAACAAAAAATAAAACAGCTGTTACTTACGGTTCAGCGTCTCACAGGAAATGCTTTTGAGCCCTTGTCAGATTTGTGATTTATGGGCGTTTGTCGAGCCAAGCAATTCAATTGAATGTATTTCTGTACTGCCAAACGCTTTGCAGGATGCTGCAGAAATTGTAATTTTGCCAAGAGCAGAATAGAGAATCAAACCATTAGAACAAACACAATAATGCAGGAGGGTCTTTTGGGCAGTTAGTGTCTAACTAGAAGGACTGTGCTGATGATCCAGGACACTTTAACGTTCTACAACATGTATGGACATTTATCAACATGTGTAACTACGTTGATCTCCGAAAATAAAGGACTTAACGCCTCGACTGATGTCCAGCAGCATTTAATTTCATACAGGCATTTGGAACACCGTGAAAACTACAAAGATAAAGGAGAAGAGTAAATTTCCATACAGTAACTCACACAATAAGAATCAGGTCTCAAAATAAAAGACACAATGAAATAAAAAGGTTACCGTGTGCGCCTTAGTAGACCAATCGTAGAATAACACTCTTTCCAAGCTGCAAAAACGTCTCTTTATAGCAGCATACTTTAAAATACTTCTCAACTTATTCTTTGAGAAGCAAACTTAAACGGCAGCAAAAAATGATCTGAGTTGTCATGGCAACCAAAGCGTCAGTTATACTCAGCTATAACTTGAGTTGTCATGGTAACCTTAGCGCCAGTTACAACATGTGTTCTATATTCTTTATGTGTTTTAACTGTTGATTCTCTGATCTGTGTTGGTGATTTCAATGCTTTTGTTAAGTCCTCTGAGATGACTTCTGTTGTGATTTAGGGCTATACAAGAATAAATTGCATTGTATTGTAATAATATTAATCCTTTGTATATATGGGGTAGCCAATGTCCACAAATGATTAAAAATGTCTCTATATGTGGCCTTGTGGCCTTGTTTTATTTAAGTACTTTTACAAATGTTTTCTAATGGGGTTTTACTGTAAATGGCAAATAGAAAGAATCTGAATCGGATCTTAAACCACCTTCAGACCCTGCTTAGACCCTTCTGCACCATGCAAGAGGAGATAGTAATATTGATTTTGATTGGATGAGAACATTTATTATTAAACATTCTACAATGAAAATACAAGCATAGCCTTATTTGATCCATGTTTTCTATTGTCAACTTTTTCTTCACATTTCTTTATGTTGACATGTTTAAAACACCAAGACACTTCCTCTTCTGTCTTGTACGATCCCCAGCGGAACAGAATGAGAGCTGTTGTGGCACAGATCCGAGTCCTGGCTGGCATCCTCCTTGTGCCATGAAAAAGGGCCCTACTGAGACCCTGCTTTTAAAATGCAGAACGTGCTCATGGAGGTGGGGCTTCAAAATACATAAGAACCAATTTGGCAGAGAGTTCCCAGACAGTTTCCTTGTCTATCCACGTCTCTGCCTTGGCTAAAATTCTTTTGGGTCTGCCTCTTTTTGACTGCAAACCTTGTGCTAGTGATGTGTGCAGAACCACAGCTCAGGACGGAAGCTTCATTCTGGATGTTGGCTGTGGTGAACGTGACTGGAGCCCTGTCCGAGGGGTCACTTTTGCAGCCGGCCTGGGACTATCTGCTCCATAAACACCATGAGGTCCTGAGCAGCCCACTTTTCCCCGTGCTCCTGGCTGTTTGCACATACTTCTTTCTGATTGGTCTCTACACCACTCTGGACCTGTTGGCTCCCACCTGGCCCTGCATCAACCGCCACAGACTGCACCCGGACAAAGCCATCACTTGGCCCAACATATGGACGACACTGGTGCTCACCATCTCCAACCATCTACTCTACATCTGCCCTACAGCTGTGGCACAGTGGCTCTGGAGGTCACCCACACCACTGCCGAAAGAAGCACCTACTCTTTGTAGCTTTCTACTTGGCATTTTTGGTTGCACTGTGGTTTTTGACTTCCAGTATTACATATGGCACCTGATGCATCACAGAGTGCCTTGGCTGTACCGATCGTTCCATGCGGTGCACCACCAGTACAATCAGCCCTTCAGCCTGGTCACACAGTATCTGTCTGGATGGGAGCTCGCCAGCGTGGGATTCTGGGCCACCATCGACCCCATATTGCTCCAGTGCCACTGCCTCACCACATGGGGCTTCATGGTATTCAATGTGTATGTCTCCATAGAGGACCATTGTGGTTATGACTTCCCATGGTCCATGCACCGAATGGTGCCTTTTGGCCTTTGGGGTGGGGCACCTAAACACGACAGCCACCACCAGAAGCCTGGCACAAACTTTGCCCCCTTCTTCTCCCACTGGGACTGGCTGGCAGGCACTCAGGCTGCGCCTCAGGCCACGGTGCAGAGGAGCCGGACATAAGAGGAGCCAAGACCCAAGAGCTCTGAATAACTCTGTCTGTGTTTTCATGTGGCGCTTTTGTGTCTGTCAGCATTTGAACAATGTCAATTTAAAAAAATTGAACATTTATTATGCCATGATGTCTTCAGTCATTATACAGCAATGTTTTCTAATATCATCTTGACTTTGTTCTGGACGATTGAACAACACATGTTTATGTATCTCAGTTTTTAGAGATTGGCAGTTTCTTGTTTTTGTCATTGCATGCTCAGGTCATATCTGCGTCTATGTGTGTTAATCATATTTGACAATGTAATCAGCATTAGTTCTACATGTACACATCATAAATACATGTTCTCGGGTGTGAAGGGTGCTTCTCACTTTTTCACACAAACCCTTGATAAATAGATTTTCCAAAGTGTAATATTCGGCCAACATGGCGTACAACTTTTGCTGTCCACCTCTACCTCAGTCGCTCCCACAAATAAGATGTGTTCTTTTAGTGCTGCTAATGTTTTTATTCAACAATAGATCTATGGATATATTTATCAAGGGTTTGCGTGTGAGCAAAAGGCCCCCCTTAAAATTAGACCATCATATTTATTATGTGCACAAGTCCTATAGAACTAAACTACTACAACTGCAGACACTATTTTAGCTGTCACTCGATTAGCTCCTGCCTGGGTTGATACTATTACCCAGGTATAACCCACTGTGCCTAACAAGTGTTAGAATCCCATCACACTGGGAGAACATCATTGCACAGGTGTACCTAATACTACAGTGTAAATATTCCACAGTCAGACAGTTTTAGAATAACAGGGATTCATATAAATCTTTGCAATCTCTTTGCAAAACTAAATGTATCATCTTCTTTTGTGCGTTTCAAAATATATATACAATCTATTGTTTCATCAAACAACCAAAAGTTAAGAATTTAGTTTTGACCATGGAGTAGCAGTGGAACCGTGGTGAGAGCGCCCTCCTCAGGTCCTGGCTGTAACTCCATCTGTCCAAACATGGTCCAAACACATTTACAGAATACTAATTATGGCTGTATTTCAATTGTGATCGATAGTGTTTTTTTGCCCTTGATGATGTCATCGATGCATTTGCTTTGCATAAATTTAAGTCATGTAGTATTTTATCAGACATTTTGAGATTATTAAGTTTTTATACAGCTATAAACTCAAGGTATACTTAAGTTGTTTTCCTTGTTCTTTGTGTGTGTCTGTATTTTGTGGACTGGACTTTTTTATTCATTCCAATAATATGTGGTAGGACAACAATGAGGTCATGTTTCAGTTGTTGCTCTGTCCCAGGAAAACTGACTGAGCAAGTTTGTCAAGGTCCTGGTGTTCTGATTTACATAGTGGGAGTGCAAATACTTACATACAACCTTAGAGATAATCTTACTTTCACAATGTCCTTGATATGTCCCCACACAAGTAAAACCATTGTTTGACTAAAATATGTAATCAAATTAGTTTGTGATCACAAAGGAATGTCTCTACAACAGTACTACATATCTGATATTTACTGTTATCAGTACTACTGTATTATTTCATATCTGATAATTCTGCCTTCCACCGTCACTTTACCTGTTGATATCTTACTGTATTATTCATATCCATCTGATAGTTCTCCCATTCAAGTCACTTTACCTGTTGATATTATTTCTGATGTTTATTCTGCTCATATTCTCCGCTGCTAATGTATAATATAGACATCTGTAAATACTCCGAACCAAGTGCAATTGTAGCCCAGATTTTCTTATTTTTTATTTTATCTTAAATTTATTGTCTATTATCTTGAATAATAGACTTTGATGTGTGCAATCTGAGTGCTCTTATTTCCTTTCTCTGCTGCAACGATGACACTGAAATGTCTCCACTGTGAGACTAATAAAGGTTTATCTTATCTTATCTTATCTTAATGCAGATATAGAGACATTACATTGTACACGGTGTTAAACATTGTAAATTGAGATATGTTGTTTCAAGTGTCCGTACGACTCTAATACATAGACAGATGTCTGACCAGTGAAAGAGTAACATGGCCAGGGAGTGGCCCAGTTCCTGCGTGTGAAAGAAAGGCATGCGACTTCACAAAAGGTAAGATGATACTCCACAACAATCATTAACCTCGAGAGCGCAAACTAGTTGCAACACAGGAGACGAGGTCGCTGCTCTGCTCTGGGAAGATTCGAACAAGAGAAACTATGTTGATATGTGTTCTATATGTGGGTGTGTGTGAAAGATGCCAGGCGCACTGAAACTGGGGCATATCTCTGAAGTCATCATTACAACAGGCTCCAACAGGAACTGTGGAATTCTCTTTCTCAACAGACATTTGTCACTGCTTTACAAAGAGCATACACTATGGTAAAAAACACAACAAAGTCCGTAAGTTGCATTTTAATTAAAAAAAAAAAAAAATAGACTACAATCCAAAAAAGATAAAAGGAAATGGCCAAAAAAAATGTTTCAACAATATAGTTTTGACTCAAGGTGACACATACACTGTTGTATATATCATAAAAGTTTCTCAGAAACCAAAAACTTAATTTAGTCACAAAATAATTGACCATTTAGAAAGATGATATACTGTACACACATATACATACTTTAAAAATACACACCACCTTAAAATGATAAGATAATCAGTCCTATGGTTGTGTAGTAACAGGCTACATGAGTTTTAGCATTCACATTTCAACTACATCTTTGTCCAGTCCAACAAAGTTCTTTGACAATCTATAAAATTGAGGTTATTCATTCGTGGCCTGTGTCCATGGCTAGATAATGATCATTGTTTTAACATGTCCTTTTGACCAGGCCGCTGCACGTAGTTCTAACAGGAGCTGGTCTGTGTGGTCCCAGAGCTCGACACATATGACTTGGACTTTCTAGAGTATTTCATTGAACTAAACGACACTCTCATCCGCTCCACAGTTCTGCTACTGCGACACAAAAATGTGTTCTTTACATGGTTTCTGAAGTCCTCAGACACAAAGTAGTAGATGAAGGGATCCAGGCAGCTGTTGAGACTGGCAAGACATAACGTGGAGATGTAGAAGCTGTAGCCATTGTTGGGCAGTCCATCTTTTAACAGGGAGTAGTGCACAACCAGCATGATGTTACTTGGGATAAAGCACACCACAAAAGTGACCAATACAACCACTATCAATACTACAGCTTTGTGACGGTTCTTGGCAGCTGCATTGTCATCCATACAGTTTCCTAATGCTCTGAGCAACATAATGTAAGCAATAATTATAACTACACATGGGACCAGGAAAACTACCAATCCCATAAAGATGAAGTAATAGAATGGCAGCTGGACTGAAGGAAATGGATTCAGAGGGTCCTTGATGATGTTCACGTCATGGCATGTAGTGATGTTGGGGTCTTTGAGCTTAGCCGTCTGCTCATACAGGTACAGAGGAGTTGTTGTGAGCCAAATGAAAGCCCAAACGGCCACACAGACCGCTATAGCCACCTTGTTGTTCTTCCTTTGATGTGATAGTGGGTGAGCCACAACCCAGTACCTCTGCACGCTGAGGCAGGCGATAAACAGAATTGAACAGTACATGTTCCCATAGAAAAATCCCACTAATACTTTACAAAGAGGTTCTCCGTAGATCCAGTTATTTCCATTAAAGTGGTATGCTATCTTTAAAGGAATCCAGATAACAAACAGGAGGTCAGCCAAAGCCAAATTGGCCATGTAGATTGATGATGGATGCTTCTTTTTAATCCGAAACATGAACACATAGATAGCCATGCCGTTTGCAGGGAGTCCCACAACAAACACTATGATGTACAGAATCGGGATGAAGACGGTAGTGAGGTCACTCTTGAGGGTGGCTATAGCTGCCTGGTCCAAAACCACTTGCTGTGAGTCTTCTGGGTCCAAATGTCCAAGAAAGCCTCGTCCCTCAACTGAAAATAGATAATGAGATCACAATACACATCAGAAATATCCAATTCTGTCCATTGAAGTCTTAACACTTTAAATAAACACAACTTGACCAGATGACCTTTAAAATCTCTGAACAAATCTTAGCAATAATAATGTTTATTATTATTATTATTATAGCAATTATTCTAATATAAGATATTTGTTGTAGCCTTAACAAAGTTGAACAATGCGAATGGAATACATTAGCATTACGTGATTGTTCCCCGACCTCGCCCTTTGTCTGAACAGCCTATGGTCTGAACATGTCAAATGCAGGCTTCCGTACTTACTTGCATACGACGCGCAGACGAACTGAAACAGCAGGAGCAGCGAAAGGGGGCTGATGACATCCATTTGCGCGGTAAAAATCTGAACTATCTTCTGTCCCGCTCCAGCAGCTTCTTAAACCCTCGAAAAACTCCGAAACACACGGCGCCTCCCCGAGACTACCTGCGACTCTGACGTCATGACGCCTTCGCCCCGCCCACTGCAGGTAGGACCAGAGAGTGGAGCAGGATGTGCAAACACGTATGGAAATTATTACGTCTTATTGGCTCTTAACCTTTCACATAGTGGTCTAGAAAAGAGTATATATCTCAGACATAGACATTATATATATATATATATATATTTTCATGTGTGTATATGTATATATATATATTTTCAATTTCAACCAACTAAGACTGTAAATATTCAACTACATGTAGTCTTGTATAGCTGTATAAAGGATTTTACACAACCATAGAATTTGCCAACACAGACCAGAGAATCAAACTGTTCAAACACAAGAAATAAAACAGAAAACATTGGTATTGGTTCATAAGTTGTGATAAATAATTCAATAACCACTGCTGATTAGTTGATGATTATTTTGGTGATTATTCCTTTGGTTGATATATCTGTCCAAATCCCAAAAGGCTGGTGATACTAGCTTTACAAATATAATAAATATTAAAACGGCTAAAGTGATGCCACTTGAGAACATCTTCAAAATAACCACACATTCCATTCTGCAGTCACAACTCTGTCTGAGTCATAAAAACGGTCTTTTCATGGTTTACATGTTTGCCATAACATATTACATTATATAACTGTAATCTAGAAGGCAACATTACATAAGTTGTCTTCTATGGCTAAATCCGTTAATCAAATAGAATTGTTTTATTTGAAACTGTAGTGCATCAAACTAATTGCGGTGCTTGTTTCACACAGAGCTGTTTCTGTGGCGCCGCACTGAACGTGACTCATACTGTGATTAACAATAAATGAGTCCTTAATTCTTGGAACTATGAACGATGCATTTGTCAAAAATATATATTTAACATTTTATTCTGTTAAAATGTTAAAATCAAGCTAAATATTGATTGATTTAATTATTGAATCTAACAACAGCCTTTCATTACTAGAAAAATTAGGGCGACAGCTCAGTTGGTAGACACTTCACCCCCTTTGCCTAGAATGAGGTCGGAGGAGCTGATGGCACATACTGGTTGCCTCGCTTCTGTCAGTGTGCCCCAGGCAGCTGTGGCTACAATAGTGGTTTATCACCACCGTGTATGGAGTGAATGAATAATGACATGTAAAGTAAAGTGTCTTTGAGTGTCCAAAAACACGCTATATAAATCCGATCCATTATTATTATTATTGAAAATGAATGTCACTTTAACCATTTTAATAATGAATGAGGTGCTATAAATATATAAACTTATTACAGCCCTATAACCAAACCAATCTGCAGATATTTTGGTCCTTTAAATTGACATTCACTCTGAAAACTTTATTAACAATAAAAAAAATAAAGCATAAAACACACACAGTTAAGAATGATTAAACACACATCATGGGAATAAACCAAAGAGTACAAAAACACACAATGTACTTGATAAAAACATTACAAAAACAACATTTCCACGTCTAGCACTCAGTACTGCGTGTGTTGCCTGAGCTGGAGGTGTAGGTGTTGCTCTTCTTGGAGTATTTCAAGGCACTGAACGAGACCCTCATTTGCTCCACAGTACGCTCGCTGCGACACAAGAAAGTGTTCTTGATGTGATTTCTGAAGTCCTCGGAGATGAAATAGTAAACAAAGGGATCGATGCAGCTGTTGAGACTCGCCAAGCAGAGAGTGGTGATGTAGAATCCATACAAGTTGTCTTTGGCTCCACTCAGCAGCAAACTGTAGTGGACTATTAACATTATATTACTGGGAGTGAAGCAGACAATAAACATAACCAGCACCGTAATGATGAGGACGATCGCTTTCTTTCGCTTCTTGCCAATCGTAGGGTCCGAGATATTCTTTTGAAGAGCCTTCAACATCAAAACGTAGGACACGACGCACACCAACGAAGGGACAAAAAATCCCAGAGTTCCCATTGTGAGGAAGTAACCGGCCGCCATTTTGTTTTGGCTCGGCCTGGTCACGTCATGGCATGTTACGATGTTGACATTCGTGACTCTGACCTCCTGCTCGTATAGATACAAGGGCACTGTAATTACCCAGACTACTATCCAGATGGTGACAGACAATGCGATGGCTACACAGTTGTCCTTTTGAAGCTGGGTTAATGGGTGAACCACGGCCCAGTAACGCTGCACACTAATGCAGGTGATAAACAAGATGGAGCAGTACATGTTGCCGTAGAAAAACGCAACCAGAACTTTACACAAGCCCTCTCCGTAGATCCAGTCGTTGTTGTTGAAGTGGTACGCAATCTTCAACGGCACCCAGATGACGAAGAGCAGATCGGCCAGGGCCAGATTCGCCATGTAGATGGACGACGGATGCTTCTTCTTGACTCTAAACAGGAAAACCCATAGAGCCATGGCGTTTGCAGGCAGCCCCATGGTAAACACAATTATGTAGATGATCGGGAGGAAGACTGTGGTAAGAGAACTGCTCAAGATATTTTTGACTTGCAAGTCGACAGCCACTCCGTTCTGTGTTTCAATGCCAGAAAATCCTCTGTCCTCTGTAAATGAAAAAAGGTCACAGACTTAAAATGCAGAAGTACATACAGTGCCTTGCAAAAGTATTCGGCCCCCTTGAACCTTTCAACATTTCGCCACATTTCAGGCTTCAAACATAAAGATATAAAAATTTAAATTTTTGTCATGAATCAACAACAAGTGGGACACAATCGTGAAGTGGAACGAAATTTATTGGATAAGTTAAACTTTTTTAACAAATAAAAAACTGAATGCAATATTATTCGGCCCCTTTACTTTCAGTGCAGCAAACTCACTCCAGAAGTTCAGTGAGGATCTTTGAATGATCCAATGTTGTCCTAAATGACTGATGATGATAAATAGAATGCACCTGTGTATAATCAAGTCTCCGTATAAATGCACCTGCTCTTTGATAGTCTCAGGGTTCTGTTTAAAGCACAGAGAGAACCATGAAGACAAAGAAACACACCAGGCAGGTCCGAGATACTGTTGTGGAGAAGTTTAAAGCCGGATTTGGATACAAAAAGATTTCCCAAGCTTTAAACATCTCAAGGAGCACTGTGCAAGCAATTATATTGAAATGGAAGGAGTATCAGACCACTGCAAATCTACCAAGACCCGGCCGTCCCTCCAAACTTTCATCTCAAACAAGGAGAAGACTGATCAGAGATGCAGACAAGAGGCCCATGATCACTCTGGATGTCCATAGGACAACAATCAGTCGTGCACTGCACAAATCTGGCCTTTATGGAAGAGAGGCAAGAAGAAAGCCATTTCTCAAAAGATATCCATAAAAAGTCTCTTTTAAAGTTTGCCACAAGCCACCTGGGAGACACACCAAACATGTGGAAGAAGGTGCTCTGGTCAGATGAAACCAAAATCGAACTTTTTGGCCACAATGCAAAACGATATGTTTGGCGTAAAAGCAACACAGCTCATCACCCTGAACACAGCATCCCCACTGTCAAACATGGTGGTGGAAGCATCATGGTTTGGGACTGCTTTTCTTCAGCAGGGACAGGGAAGATGGCTAAAATTGATGGGAAGATGGATGGAGCCAAATACAGGACCATTCTGGAAGAAAACCTGTTGGAGTCTGCAAAAGACCTGAGACTGGGATGGAGATTTATCTTCCAACAGGACAATGATCCAAAACATAAAGCCAAATCTACAATGGAATGGTTCACAAATAGACGTATCCAGGTGTTAGAATGGCCAAGTCAAAGTTCAGACCTGAATCCAATCGAGAATCTGTGGAAAGAGCTGAAGACTGCTGTTCACAAACGCTCTCCATCCAACCTCACTGAGCTCGAGCTGTTTTGCAAGGAAGAATGGGCAAGAATTCCAGTCTCTCGATGTGCAAAACTGATAGAGACATACCCCAAGCGACTTGCAGCTGTAATTGCAGCAAAAGGTAGCGCTACAAAGTATTAGCGCAAGGGGGCCGAATAATATTGCACACCCCACTTTTCAGTTTATTTGTTAAAAAAGTTTAAATTATCCAATAAATGTCGTTCCATTTTGCGATTGTGTCCCACTTGTTGTTGATTCTTGACAAAAAAAATATTTTTTATATCTTTATGTTTGAAGCCGGAAATGTGGCGAAATGTTTAAAGGTTCAATACTTTCGCAAGGTACTGTACCTGGCTCACATTTCAAATTAAAAGCAAATATCATACTAAACTATAGAGGTTGGTCCGTGTACTTTTGCGTTCAATACATTTTCTATGTATGCTATTTTGCATTTTCAGTCACAGCAATATACAAAAATGACTATTTTGTTTTTTTTCATTGCTTATAAGACATGAATATGTTATAATAACCAGATTTGGGAAATAGAAAATGCAATAATTAACCTTTTTTATGATGTATTTAATACATTTCGGCGTCAATCGATTACCTGGAAGTGAAACAAGTTACTCGCACGGGTTTAGTATTACTTGTGGACCCCTGATAATTTGTGATAATCACGGAGAACGTCTGAGATTTTGCAGTGCATTCACACGGGATAAGCAATATCTGTAAAATACTATTTTCACTGACATCTCACATAACGGCCGCACGTGCGCGGGTCTCCCCGCTTCACGCAGCTGGACTGGAGAGTCGTGTCTAACCACAGTTATACAGTCTATGGACCACAGCAGCCACAGAGACCATGAGGACAAACATTTTACTGCTCTACAGTTCTCTGGCTCATACTGTCTGTCATGTTTAATAATAGTTTGTATGGACTACTCGTGAACCACATACTCTGCTAAAGCCTGGTTCACACGAGACGATTTTAAAATTGTCGGCCGATTTTTCTCCGTGTTAGACCCCACACGGGGAGATTAAAAATCCTGCGTCTAACCACTTTGGTCGTGCAGTGTGTGGTGCGTAGCCACACGGCAAGATCACGCAAGCCACAAACATCACACACGAACCGACACCCCCCCGAGCATTCCCAGGTCAGACGGAAATCTCACAAAATCTCTCGAGATCAAGCGTGACTTCAGAGTAAACAGTCATGGCGGACGAAGAGGATGCAGTGGCGATAGTGTGCAGTTTGTTGTTAACAGAGAAGACACGTAATCCAAAGAAAAGGCAATGGTCAAAGCCATGCTGCTGTGTTTTGGTTTTTTTCCGGTGTTTCCTCACCGGCTTGTCACCTCGTCTTCTTATTGGCTACACGCCGTAGTCATGGCAACGCGCTCGCTTGTCCTCGGAGGACACCACACACGACAAGAAATCGGGCCAAAACAATCCAACATGTTGGATATCCCCGATTTGAGATCGGGGATATCCAAAAGCCTGGTTCACACGGCAGGATATTTAGGCCGATTTAGACCCGATTTACCCCTTACGACAATCTTAAGAAACGCTCCGATTTCCATAACAAAATCTTACAGATTATCCTGCCGTGTGTGGTGTGTTAAGACTGCACTCGTCGCTCGGAAGGACATCGGGACTGCTCCCGATCTCAAATCGGGGATATCCAACATGTTGGATTGTTTTGGCCCGATTTCTTGTGTGTGGTGTCCTCCGAGGACAAGCGAGCGCGTTGCCATGACTACGGCGTGTAGCCAATAAGAAGACGAGGTGACAAACCGGTGAGGAAACACCGGAAAAAAACCAAAACACAGCAGCATGGCTTTGACCATTGCCTTTTCTTTGGATTACGTGTCTTCTCTGTTAACAACAAACTGCACACTATCGCCACTGCATCCTCTTCGTCCGCCATGACTGTTTACTCTGAAGTCACGCTTGATCTCGAGAGATTTTGTGAGATTTCCGTCTGACCTGGGAATGCTCGGGGGGGGGGGGGGGTTGTCGGTTCGTGTGTGATGTTTGTGGCTTGCGTGATCTTGCCGTGTGGCTACGCACCACACACTGCACAACCAAAGTGGTTAGACGCAGGATTTTTAATCTCCCCGTGTGGGGTCTAACACGGAGAAAAATCGGCCGACAATTTTAAAATCGTCTCGTGTGAACCAGGCTTCAGATAAGTGCGAGCCGACAAATAGTAACGGCTGCATCAACATGTCTGTACTGTATTACGAGTTACCACAGAGTGCAAAGTAAACGTACAAATGCAACCCATCGGTCTGATTATTTTGTGTCTGTGAACACATAACATTGTCCTCTACACTTCTCCATAGACCTCACAGAGACAGCAGCAGCCGAGACTCTCCAGGTGTGTACACAGCCGCAATCTGCGACTCCTCTGCTCAATGACAACAACAAAACAACGCAGAAAGTAAAGCGAAAGCGGCAATCGCGATCACAATCACTGACATGTAGATTCTCACGGAAAGTATTATCACAGGACGTCTGTGTTTGGACAAATACAGGAGGTCATTTGCGTATCAAATTTTACTAAATTAGAGCGAATAGGGCTGAAGTAAACACACTTGTTTCACTTGCAGGTAATCGATTGACGCCGAAATGAATGAATTACATATTAAAAAAGGTTATTTATTCAATTTTCTAGTTCCCAAATCCGGTTATTATAATATATTTATGTCTTGTAAGCAATGAAAAAAAACAAAATGGTCATTTTTGTATATTGCGGTGTGCCTGAAAATGCAAAATAGCCTTTTTTCGATTCTTCATTTCCCTTCAAAAATAGAAAATATATTGAACGCAAAAGTACACGGACCGAGGTTTTTGGGGACTTTAATGGGACATTTATCAATTAACATAGGTAATCCCATTCATTGACCCATTGCAAGTTTTAATCATATAATATTATGACAAGTAATAAATATGAACAATGTTAGATTCTGTGTAGTGACATTTGATAATAATGTTTGATTACATTGAAATGAATTAACACTCAACTCAACACTCCCTATGAACCAATGGCTGCTTGGTGTTTGTTGTTGCATTTCCTGTGTTCCAACTGTTAAATTCTCTGATCTGTTGTTGGAGGACTTTATATAGTAGACTGCTGTTGTGATTTGTGGCAATAAAAAAAAAAATAATTGAATGGATCTGCCCACAGTGTATATTCCCAATCACTTTTACCTGCTCGTGTTTGTTTGAGCATTCTAAACATTTACAAATAAAAAATTGCCCAAAAAAAACAATGCGTGCGTAATACTTGCCTGTCTTTGTGTCTGCCGCACACACGCGCACGAAGTAAACCAGAAGGAAGAGCGATCGATACCGTGAGAAAGCCATTGAAGTGGTTTGGAAGTGTAATCGCGGAGCTTAAATGTAAAGAGGGAGACACACGGGTGCGGCTGCGGCTGTGACCTTTGTGGTGGATCTGCTCAGACGTGTTTTACCTGCGTGACGTCACCGAGTCATATGAGCGCGGGCGGTGCACGTGGGCAGATTTAAAGCTGGGGTGCCTGACTTTTGTGTTCATGTTGTTTATGTTTGTGTGGATGGATGTTTGCTAGTGGACGCCTGGATTTCTCCTATATGAGGATCAATAAAGTATCTATCTATCTATCTATCTATCTATCTATCTATCTATCTATCTATCTATCTATCTATCTATCTATCTATCTATCTATCTATCTATCTATCTATCTATCTATCTATCTATCTATCTATCTATCTATCTATCTATCTATCTATCTATCTATCTATCTCTACGTAACTGCAGGGAATATATATTTCCCAGCAAGTCAAGATTAAAAATAACAAACAATGCTACATTTTGTTTGACTCTTTGGGCTGAAATCTGATTGGCCGGTGGACCTCTCCCTTTCATGTGTTTCTATCTGAGATAATAATACATGCATGTGAAAACTAGTGATAGAATCAGGTACCCCAGCTTTAAAGAGCGACCACTGCTGTTTTCAGGATTCTCAACAAAACGGTGTGAATAGAATAGGAACTTTTGCCATAAACCTGTTTTAAAATTATTGATGAATAAAAGAGCCTTTGAGCCTATGCGCATCTTCACCACCAGGGGGAAGCAGTTTGCTTTATTTAAAACATACGTAAATGAAACATATTTACAATAATAATTACAATGTCATCCTTCATTAGATATAGTGTACACAAATACATTTACAGAAATCTATTAAAGGATCAGGAATACAGATATATTTATTTCAAATGTTTACAAGTTCACATAGGTCTTCTTTTCTTCCTTTCTGATTTAAACAGAAAGACCCCAGATGATCAATTCAGTAGCCATTTAGAAAGATTTGATATATAGTGTGTAGAAGACTTGGCCATATAAACTTTATGTTGGGCTGAATCCCACATGTAAAGTCTTATCGACGAAGAGGAAGAGTTCAGTGGTGTGCAGCTGGCCCAGTTTGGACATTCCTATTTCCACTGTACACAAACTCCTTGTTTATATTTGGTTATGTCTTGCTTTCTGCATATCGTATAAACAATGTGACATATGTCTGCCAAGCGGTAAGTGCTTATTAAAGGTTAGTAATAGTTTATAAAAGGTTTGCTTTGGTATTAGATGACACAATACACAAAAGCAAAATCAAAACAAAGCAAACCATAATGTTAATGGGGGCTTGAAGCAAAAAAAATTCTTGATTTTAAAGGTTAAAACTGATCTTAAAACTATTAACCTATGGAACGAACATAACATGTCTTGTTTTACTAAATGAAAACACAGACACACAATGTATCACTTTGAATGAGGAAAACATTGCTCAAAATAAAGCTTAACTTGTTCCATTGTTTTGAATACAGTTGTATTAAATTCAAATCTAGACACCTAATTCAAGCAAACTAATAGTTCATCAGCACCATGCACATAATCCAGAAGGTCAGACCAACAGTTTCTTGTACTGGCTGCTGAGATGGGCTTTAAAGGATTCATTTTCAGAAGAAGGATTGATCTTGGAACTCTCAGTCCTGCTGCTTTTGAGGATGGACTTACGGCTCGACTTGCAAGAGTCACTGGACGAATGGCTGGAGCTGCAGACGGCCGACCCCCTCTCACACCTCAGCACACTGTACAGTTGCTTCTGGCACTGGGATGAGCCAAAGTAGTAGACCAAAGGATCCAGGCAACAGTTGAGGCTGCCCAAACAGAGAAACACCAGGTACAGAGCATATGAGCTGTCTGCCCCCTGGTGGCCGCTTGGCGCACTGTCGTCAAATTGAAGATAGTGTATCATCATTGTGCAGTTGGTTGGCATGAAGCAGAGGACAAAGATCACCAGCACAGTGGCAGCCATCACCACGGCTCGTCTCTTTTTGCGCGAACTCCCTCGTATTCCCTGAGGAACCCTGCTCAGCGTCCAGATGACCCAAGAGTAAGACACAAGAGAAATGATCAGGGGCAGGAAGAAGAGAGCGCAGCAGATGGTGAGGAAGTAGATTTTGTAATTCCACTGGAGCTCCTGCAGGGGCTGGACGTCATGACAGGTCGTGATGTTTAAAGCCTGCAGGTATATGGTCTGGTTCGAGAGTAGGAGGGGTGCACAGCCGACAAACGACAGAAGCCACATGGTCACGCACGCTATCATGGCAGTTTGCGGTCTCCTCCAAGAGAGAGAGTAGATGGGATAGACCACAGCCAGGAGCCGGTCCACGCTGATGCAACATATGAGCAGAACGGAGCAATACATGTTCCAGTAGAAGGCGGCGGTCACCACACGACACATGGCAGGCCCGAAAATCCAGTTGTTTCCTAAAAAATGGTAAACGATTTTAAAGGGGAGCAAAAGGGTGAAAAGTAAGTCAGCACATGCAAGGTTTAGCATGTAGATGACGGCTGGTTTCTTGGGACGGATTCTTCTGGAAAAGGCGATGACCGCGCATAGGTTTACAGGCAGACTGATGGCACACAGCAGGGAGTACCAGGAGGGCATGAGGACCGTGGACATGGGCCCGGAGAGGAAGAGCAGGGTGTCCTCGGAGATGTGCTGCACTTTGGTCAAGGAGGCGTTCAACTTCTTATCATAGAAGTCGGAGAGAATATCGTCGAGGTCTAGTTGTTCTGCGTCGTTGTAGATTATACCGAATGTTCTCGGCCCTGGACCGATAGAATCTATACAGGAGGAAAGAATAAGGTTAATGGGATACGGAAAAGGTTTGAAGTACAGGTTATGGGCGCGCAATCTTCCTTTGTTTTGAATTATCCCCTGTGCGACTGAAGTAACGGAGTAAAGTTTAGTTGTGTAGCGCCTTTCACAGACTGAGAGCCTTTACACAAACTACAGACAAGGTGGTTTTTCTGTCCAAATAAGAGCATTCAATTTTCTGTGTAAAGTTAGGAAGGAGTGAAAGAGAGATTTGCTAAACTGAAAATTGTAATTTTGTTCTAAAGTCTGTTTTCTTCTGCAATTCAACTTACAATGTGAAATGTATATATGACAGACTCAAAGACAACGTGAAATATGTAAAGCCTATATTTACAATAATGTCGAGAAATGTCTAAGCTGTAAAAACCCAGATTAAACCACTCAGAAAAATAGATTATTTTGAAATTGGACTAAAAGCCATAATCATAAAATTATAACAAACAAAGCAATGTGTCACTTTGCTTGTATGGGGTCTGTATCACATTTTAACTTGAATTACAGAAAAAAATCTTTTAAATTACATTTTCCCATTTTCACCCATTCATTAAAACCGTGCTTTTCAACTGGTGGGCGGCATCGTCACACTCTTTGAATTGGTTTTTGAGAATACTGTTTTATTGTCTTTCCATAAAAGCAAAAACACATTTGCCATAAACACATGTTTGTCTCAGAAATTCCTAATATTAGTGTGGATGGATCTAAAAATAACTCCAGGCCTGTTTTTGATAAGGGAACAATGTTGTAACGTGGAGAAAGAGTGAGTTTGCAGTATGTGTAGTAGTAGTTGTCGTCATCCTCTTTTCCATACAAACAAAAAATAGTTATCAATTCATTTTCCATATTTCATTGCAATAATAAATGTAAATGTTTTTCTTTTTGTATTTATAAGTTTTTGAAATAATACCATGACTTGTGATACATGAGAGTTGGAGTCAGCCCCCTCTGTTTGTCTCTTTTAATGAAATTCTATACTGTACATGTCGTTTTTAATATGTCCTTTATTTATCAACTTCTTCCGGTGGAGGTTCTGCTTTCTGCTTACTGTACGTCCCATGTGTCGTATCGTCCCACGCTGTGACATTAACACATACTAGAGATTTATGTTTGCTAAGTCAACCCTTATGTGGGGAATCTCAGGACTTAGGAGCAGTAAAACATCTGCAAATGTACTGGATGTGTTTTGTATCATACTGAGGCACATTCCTAGGCAAAGATATGTTCACTCCTCGGCCACAAACAGATGTGCGTGGATCTCGGCCAATTGGGTTCTTAGCAACGAGCTGATAAAGTAAAGCTGTGCAGCCTCATTATCGGCCTACACTGCAAAAAGTTAGGAGAAATAAGTTGAAGAAATACTAAAATTTGTCAATATGTACCCTAATTTGAGCACTTTTTGACAGCCTTAAAACCAGATTTAAGAAAACCAGAAAAATCTCCCTTGAAATGACAATAAAAAATGCAATAGTTCATGAAATCAGACTAAATGACTGTGTTCCATTGGCAAGTCAAATCCAATCCACTTTATCTATATAGCACATTTTATAAAACAGAGGCACAGAGGTTTTAAGACAGTCAAAATGTATTTAAATTAAGATTAAAAAACACTTGATTTAAGCATTTTTTCCGTCATATTTTATCACTTTTTGCAGTGTAGCAAGTAAGAAATTTAGTAAGTAATACTTATTTTTGTAGCGCCACGGTCACTCAAAGCACTTTACAAATTTGATGCACCAGTCCTTTCGCACACGGTGATGACAGAAGCCAAACACTAATTCTTATTGAACATGTTTTGGGGGAAACCGAGAGGAAATCGAGGCAGACACAGGGAGAACATGCAAACTCCCCATAGAGAGAGGTGGAATCGAACCCAGGACCTCTCGCTTCTCACATTAGCACAAGAAGAAACATTGAAGAAAACAGTGAGACATATCTTACCGTTAATCGCAGTAGCTGAAGCGTCATGGAAACCAGCCAGAACCAACACAACAAACAAATAAGTCATTTTCCCCCAATTCTTCCACAACAGCGAGTATTAAAAAACGTGGGTAAATGTTAAGGGCTTGTCTCAGTGCGATAACTCAGAGCGCTCTTCTCTACTTTCCGCTACTTGCACCGGTCAGTCCCAGTGCAGCAGCTCCACCAATCAGCATCGTTCTGCAGAATTCCTGGGCTGTGATGTCACACACTTCCCGTCACACTGTGTCCACTCCCGGGCCAATCACAGGAGGTGGGGGTCCGTGGGGAATAGAGCGACTTGGACACAAACATAACAAAAATGTACTTTTAAGGAGAGGGGCAGAGGAGAATTTGAGGGGAAAAACATGATAATGGGACAATAGGCTGGACCATGATTCATCAAAGCAATATCAGAGAGTACCCCGAGGATTTGATCACATCTGTTTGGTGTTTTTGCTCAGACTGAAAACTGAAAAATGTGATGATGGGAGCAAAAAGTGACACGCACAGACGGTGGGATGTCAGGAAGCTCTGGTCTCTAGCCTTTTGTAATCTGTGAGCTACTTTTTTATACAACAGAAGAGGCTACTTCTTTTATCAGTTATAATGAAAATGTATGTAATAATTATGACAAAACATGGAAAACACATGCAAAATTTACCATAACAACCCTATTTTTATACTTACAATATGTGCAATGACTCTAAAGTGCATCATCCAAGATCATGTGTTAAATTCTAAATCTTTTGGGGAGCTACCTGAAAGGGGCTGGCGAGCTACTGGTAGCTCCCGAGCCACAGGTTGGAAACCCCAGTCATGAAGCATAAGAGGAGCCATTGTCAATGCTTTATTTGTATACTGTAGCACGTCAACACTGGCTAGTCAAAATGCTTCACTTACACACATACAAAAAAGTCAAGATGAAACTATAGCATTAAATACATTTCAAATGTAAAACAGTAGAGGAAGTGGAGTGGAATTTTATTAGACAAGATTTTTTCTAGACAGTTTGAAACACGTGTAAAATGAAAAACAGATGAACTTAGAGTTAAAAGCTGAGGCATAAAGATGTGTTTTTAGACTAGATTCCCCTGTGTGGAGCAGCAACAGCAAAGACCAGAGGTTTTTTTTACATTTATAGTAACACCAGCTGCCCAAAAAGCTTCACGAGGAAAGAATAAGTCAAGATAAAACCAGCATGAACTGTGTGTAAAATGTAAAACTGTAGAACTTAGTCGGAGTAAAAAGCCAAGGCATCGAAATGGAATTAGTCTGGATTTTTCTAGACTATTCCACAGTTTAGGAGCAGTAACAGCAAAGACCAGAGTTTTGAGATGAGACCTGGACTCATACTGGTGTTCTGACCTCTCCAGAAGGTAGTAGTATACGTTTGTTTATTCGATCATACCATTTTTTTTTTTTAAATCTTTTTAAAATTTAGCTTATGTCAGTTAATGTACATGCTTTAGATGTACAAGAATGTACAATAATAATAGTATAACTTATTTTTGCCTAATCCAATTCATAAAGTAAAGTCTCCAAAGTTTGGGGCAACTAAATTTCCAGATTAGAATAAAAATTAAAAAATAAACAGTAGGAAGAAAAGGAGCGATTATTAATAATAGCATATCAATAATTTGAGAAACAATTAAAAAGATTCTCTTTTCAACTTAAATAACAAAAAAGAAACAGCAGTAAACTGTCTTATTAGAAATGAAGTAGAGCGGCCAGACCTATCATTCTTGTTGATGTTTAATGGTATTTATTTTACAAGAACACATTACTACAAAGTGCACAAGGCTGTAACACATTTAAAACATGCTAATATTTAAATATGTTTTTAACTGTTCAGCGTCTGGGTCAGATTGTGAAAGATTGTGATGTGTGAAAGAAATTCAGAGGCAGGAGGGAATGACACATCTGTATTAGTCACATTTTCATGCTGCAAGAAAACCAATGTAAATAGTTACAAAAGTGTGTTTAGACTAGATTTAAAAGAACCTCCCCTAAATAATACAGAGTTTAGACTGGATCGGGTTCGACAAAGGCTGGTTTTTCTGACCTCACTGATCTGTCTGGACCCTGGAACACACAGAGATAGCAGTTACAGGGGCAGACAAACAAGGGCTAAATTATGTAAACATAAAAAACAAAAACAAGAATCAGAATCTTAAAATCAAATCAAAATCAACCTGCATTAGCAACACCAGCACAGGGGTAATGTGCTCCCTCGTACATGGTGATAACTTTGCTTTTAGTAGCTTAGAAAACATATAGCTATTAGGAACAGCAGCATAAAAACACAATACAAATATAACATTTAAACCCGTCATGTTATTTACAGTCACTGCGCACTGAGGATCGCGTGTTTTTATCCTAAACGTTCAATTTGAAGTTCTGCAGTTTCCAGTGTCCGGTGCGTCAGTGCGGAGAGGCGTTCCCAAACAGGATGCAGACTGTGGGAGATAAGAGCACAGGAAAAACGACAGATCCGACTCTACATCCATTCCTGTTGTTTTCCGTTTCCGTTTTTTTGGGGATGAAAATGACTCTTAAAAGTTAGAATACAATTGTGAAAGCTGAGTATGAGTTTAAATAGATAAACTTGGGATAGCAGTAGTTCAGTGTATTTTGTATATATTTAAGGGGCAGGTAAAATGTGGCAATTTGTTTCAAAAAAATAAAAATAAAAAGTAGACCTGAATGCAAACTAAAATCTTAATTGCACACTTGGAGAGCCCATACCCCACCGACAGCACAGACCATCTCACATTTTGACTGGGGACTTCCTCACATCACGTCTTATCTACAAACTAAATATAGACTCAATCTGTTAAGTCATTTTTGCGCAATTCTGCTACAGACAAATACAAACACAGAGACAGTTTTAAGGACCCCCCCAGTTCCCAGGGAAGAAGTACAGTCAGTTACATTTGTGCCTACATTATAAGGTTTGATACCATCTGATATTAAAAGCTAAGCAGGGCTGGGCCTGGTAAGTATTCTGATGGGAGACCTCTGGAAACATAAGGTTCCATAGTGGGATGGGATGTAAAGTGCTAAACTGTTGTTGTGTCCAGAGGCAAGACACTTCACACAAATTGCCAAGTATGAATCTGAGTGTGTGTGTGTGTGTGTGTGTATGTGTCTGTGTGTGTGTGTGTGTGTGTAATGCTGATGTCATGAAAAGCACTATTAAAAGTAATTTGCATGGTTATAATTATTATATAAAGATTACAGACAGACTTACACCTGCAAATAGTTTGCTCAAGTATTTTCATGGACTTTTTAAGTTTGACTTGAGTAATATTATTTTTAACTACGTTGTAAGATAAAAAAATAATAATAATAAAACGACTACTCTACAAACTGTACTATGTTCATTAGGGTTCTCTTTATCTAAATATTCACAGTATTGAAACTTAAAGAAAAAATAGTATTGTACCGAACTGTAGAATTCTGTTGTTGTTAGTTTTGAATCGTTCATGTAGTACTTACAGGGATAATGTCATATATTTGCAGATAGATATTAATATGTTTAAAAGAGAGTTACACTTTTATGCATTTCATATTTCTATGGTGTATTTTTGACTTGGTGTAGCTTGATTATTCATTTTTTTTTGCTGTAGTTTTAAATGTTCAGTGCAGCTCCGGAAACTGTTTATGAAATGTGCTCTATAAATAAAGTGGAAGTGGTATTTGATCTACTTGTTTCTGGTTACATTTATGACCAACACTGACTCTGTGCTGTAGAGGAGACGCCCTCTAGTGGCAGAGCGGCTCACAGGCCCAACATCAGCAGCTTTATCTATGGGGAATTTTCCAAAGAACTAAAAACATTTCTGTATTTCTGTGCTGAAAAACAAGTTCATTTTGCTTGTCCCATTGGAAAATCCTGTTTTAAAGCAGAATTTGAGATTTTTTGACTCATTTTTCAACCCGTTTTGCACTCTTAATACTTTCAGATCTTTTTTTGTGCCATACAATACAGTTTCACCCCATAATAAATCATGTTAAAGATTGTAGCCAGAGGAATTCATATTTTGAAAAAAGGAGATATCTGTTTTTTGCAAATAAACTATTCCAGTATTCCAGCGGGGTCCGTGTACTTTTGCATTCAATACATTTTCTATTTTTGCAGGGAAATGGAAAATCGAAAAAAGGCTATTTTGCATTTTTAGGCACACAGCAATATACAAAAATGACCATTTTGGTTTTTTTCATTGCTTATAAGACACTTCCGGGTAATCGATTGAGGCCAAAATGTATTGAATAAATAATAAAAAAAGGTCAATTATTGCATTTTCTAGTTGCCAAATCCGGTTATTATAAATATATATATATATTATATATATATATATATATATATATATATATATATATATATGTCTTATAAGCAATGAAAAAACCAAAATGGTCATTTTTGTATATTGCTGTGCTTTTCGATTTTCCATTTCCAGTCAAAAATATAAAATGTATTGGACGCAAAAGTACACGGACCCAGCAGGTTACACAAGTTAAACCCGAATCGGATCGCAACATGGCTGAAAACAGCTTGAGTTTCAATATAAGTCACAAAAGATGATTACAACAATGTGCACGAGGCTGTAACACAATCATCTTTAACTGTTTAGCTTAAAGGTATACAGGACGATTTTCCCAAATGTTGGGAAAGAACCGCCCTCTCCACTTTGTGAAAAAACTCTCTGGTCTTATTTGACGAGCACGTATTACCAGAATGATTGACAGTTAGGAGGACCAATAGTCTGGATGATCCACCTGGAAGTAGAAAATCCTCCTATATACCTTTATTGTCCTGATGTGTGAAAGAAATACATAGCCGGGAGATCATGACACATCTGTATTAGTCACACATTCAAGCTGTGGGAAAACAAATCCTAATTATCCTGGAATGCAGATCCTTAAGCAACACATGTCCCACTGAGAGGCTCCAGGGCAAAAGTTAGATTAAAACAATACACATACAAACAAGTTATAACACGTAACTGACCCTATATAATGCTGTTTGTTTGTTGCGGTGGAGAGAGATTCGCCGCTGACTGATGTTTTCACTCTGGGCTGAGTCTCCTATAATGGGCTGGATGCAGAAGTAGGAAGTTGCCTCGGCAGCTCACATTTCTGCAGACTGTCGTTCTAAGGAAGTACTTTTCACCCAAACAGGTCTCAAGAGCGGAGCAGAACTCAGCACAAGAAGAAATGGATAAAGTTGTTTTTGTTTTTGTTTTCTGTTTGTGTTTTAAGAGATACCATCAGGAGAATGGTGAGTTTGTCTTTGTTTTATAGTATGCTGTGGATTCACTGATGGTAAACGTACTAATGTATGATATGTAATAATAATAATAATAATAATAATAATTTATCTTTATTTGTATAGTGATTTTAAAAAACAGTGTTTACAAATTGCTGCACAGTCCGCATAAGGCAGTAAAACAGTCAAAACAGTTGCAGCAGAATAAAGCAGAGAGACAAATAAAGACAGAGTGGGACAGTAAAAATCAAAATGATCAGTGTTCTAGTTCTAGTTCTTTGTGTAAATATCTGTAAAAATATATGTATAATGAAATGTAAAATGATCCCTAATCCCTAAAAAGGTTCATTAATATACATTGTCCCTCCTTTTTCAAATTAATAAACAAAACTGGTGTATAAAAATTATGATCATTCATGCAGTGTCTTAGAAGTAACAATTCTTTTCTTGTTTTGTTACAGTTGAGGACCAGCTATATGGAAATAAAAGCATAAATTCCAGTCTGGGTTCCCGGCTCAAGACATTTGTGGGACGGCCCGTGGTTGTGACTGAAGTCTCCTCGGAGCTGAACATATCCGGACCTTCTCCTTCCATCTCCTCTGGCTCTATACCCTCACACCCTCACACCCTCACACTGAGCAGTAACAGAACAGCCTCCTACCTTCAAGGCTCTATAAGCACCGTCCTCATCCCAGTCCTGTACATCCTCACCTTGGCCCTGGGCGTCCCTGCCAACCTGTTCACCCTCTGCACCCTCGCCTCCAAAGTGCGAAAAGTCCCGTCCGCCATTCTGTACTGCAGCCTGGCCGTGTCTGACCTGCTGCTGCTGCTGTCGCTGGTGTTCAGGGCTCACTACCACCTCCATGGGAACCACTGGGTCTTCGGGGAAACCGCCTGTCGTGTGGTCACTGCCTGTTTCTATGGCAACCTCTACTGCTCGGCCCAGACACTCGCCAGCATCAGTGCGCTGCGTTATCTGGCCGTCGGACACCCCTTCCTCTACAAGAGCTTACCCAAGAGGACGTGCACCGCGTGGGCCACACTGGTCCTGTGGATGGTGCTTGGAGTTGGGCTGGTCCCGGAGCTGCTGGTCCATCAGAGCTACAGGATCCAACCACTGGGCATTGTCACCTGCCACGACATCTTACCCCTAGAGTTGGATTCTCATCAGTTTCTCTTGTATTACTACCTGGTGCTGACTCTGTTTGGCCTCCTCCTTCCTCTGCTGGTGTCTGTGGTGTGTTTTGTGCGGATCTTGGCTGAACTGAACCAGTCCCACTGTGACTGGGGCTTGTACATACGCAGCAGCTCTCTGGTCTTCCTGATCTTTCTGGTCTGCTTCACCCCAGCCGGAGTCCTGCACTTTATCCACTATGTGCAGCTGTTTTCAAATGGAACAGAGGATTTATACATGTATTTTAATGTTGCTGTGTGTTTGTGTTGCCTTCATGCAGCAATGGACCCCTTCTTGTTCATGCTTATGTCTCGCTCCACAGGATCCAATCCCTACTTCAGGGCCCTTAGGAGTAAGAGCGTCAGCGTCGACTAACAAGTCATTAGAAAAATCTGAAGAAAGAAAGATGTATATTAATGTATTATAATGAAAGATGTATATTAATGTATTATAATGAAAGATGTATATTAATGTGTTTTAATGAAAGATGTATATTATGAATTACAGTTGGAACGAATTCTCAGGAATAAGTTAATTTGCAAAAAAACACAGATTAATCCATTTTGAAAATGTGTCTAAAGGTTATATTCATTTAGCTACAGTCTTGGTCCGTGTACTTTTGGGTTTAATACATTTTCTATTTTTGAAGGGAAATGGAAAATCTAAAAAAGGCTATTTTGCATTTTCAGGCACACAGCAATATATAAAAATGACCATTTTGGTTTTTACATTGCTTGTAAGACATATATATTATAATAACCGGATTTGGGAACTAGAAAATGCAATAATTAACCTTTTTTTAATATGTATTTCATTCATTTCGGCGTCAATCGATAAGCCGGAAGTGAAACAAGTTTGTTTACTTCAGCCCTATTCGCTCTAATTTAATCTAACCATAGACTGTACAGTATATCTCTGTACACATCTGCTTAGTCTCGGCTGCTGCTGTCTCTGTGAGGTCTATGGAGAAGTGTAGAGCACAGTGTAATGTGTTCACAGACACTAAATGATCAGACTGATGGGTTGTGTTTGTACGTTTACTTTGCACTCTGTGGTAATACAGTACAGACGTGTTAAATATATACAGTCTATGGTTGATGCAGCCGTTACTATTTGTCGGCTCGCACTTATCTTAGCAGAGTATGTGGTTTACGAGTAGTCCATACAAACTATTATTAAACATCACAGACAGTATGGGTAGAGTAGTAAAATGTTTGTCCTCATGGTCTCTGTGGCTGCAGTGGTCCATAGACTGTATAACTGTGGTCAGACCTAGATCCATGGGTCAGACGCAACTCTCTGGACTGCGTGAAGCGGGGAGCCCCGCGCACGTGCGGCCGTTATGTGAGATGTCAGTGAAAATAGTATTTTACAGATTTTGCTTATCCCGTGTGAATGCACTGCAAAATCTCAGACGTTCTCCGTGATTATCACAAATTATCAGGGGTCCACAAGTAATACTAAACCAGTGCGAGTAAACAAACTTGTTTCACTTCCAGGTAATCGATTGACACCGAAATGTATTAAATACATTAAAAAAAAAAAAAAAAAGGTTAATTATTGCATTTTCTACTTCCCTAATCCGGTTATTATAATATATATATATTTCTTATAAGCAAAGAAAAAAACCAAAATGGTCATTTTTGTATATTGCCTTTTTTCGATTTTCGATTTCCCTTCACAAATAGAACATTTATTGAACGCAAAAGTACACGGACCAGTCTTCAACACGTTTTGCTATTTGCAGTAGGTTTGAAATAATTTGCTCAAGAAGGGGTGAAACATTATTTGTATGGCACCGAAATTCATCTGGATTTTCAAAAACTTGACAAAAGGCACATTGTTAGCATTTCAAACATTTTGTTTTAATATCTGTTTTCAGCAAATGAACTATTCAAATGTGAATAATATATGGCAATGGCCCAACATACATCATTTACATGAAAGCATGAAGGCTATCTTGAGAATACATCTTTTCGGTCACCACTAAGTGTCAGACCATTTTATCACCATAATGACAGGAAGTAAACAGGATGCATTTGTGTATGTAACGCCGAAATAAACACACACAACATGGCCTTCAGTTACACATCTTGCTCAGCGACAGAATGAATGCAGAGATGAGTCAGTGGATCTGGTACAAAACAGTTTTGGACGCTCAAAGCTGCTCTGGGGCACAGTGACAGGAGCGAGGCAAACGGTTTATGTCACTGGCCTTTCCAAGCATTACCGAACATTCAAGCACACTCCAGACTTACTATAAGCAATGTGGATGAAGTGTCTTGCCCAAGGACACCACTGTGGGACCTGGTGTTCCCAGAGGTCTCCCATTACAGTACTAACCAGACCCTGCTCTGCTTATAGTGTCAGAGGTCAGACAAGGATCTGTATCAATAGTATTTGAAGTTGATCTTATTATGTCTCTTCCAGGTGTTCCCCAAGTAGAGATACAATACATCATCACATTTAGTTCAGGATTTTTGTGTGAATATTTTCAGGCGCTGAAATTAGTATTATTTTCAATATGTTATTCTATAAGTGTATTATTGTTGTTGTTTATTGTATATTATAAAGATAAATTTATTACAAAAATAAACAAAATAATAAAACAATACATGAACTCTTTTCCATCATATTAAATATAGATAAGGCATAGATCAAGCCATACATTATAATGATGCATTGCACTAATGTGATTTATGTTTCCTTTTTAAAAAATACAAGGCAGATTGATCCCTCATCTCCCGTTACAAAGTTGAATTGCTTTTTTGCATTAGTTTTCCCATAACCACTGCGTGTGCTGCAGAAACAAGCGGTCAGAGTTATCCATCGAGCCAGTTTTAATGAACATACTCATGCTTTATTTCTCCAATCAAAGATTCTCAAATTAGACGATCTTGTGTCGTTTAAAACTGCACAAACTATGTTCAAAGCTAGTAATAAATTATTACCTCAACAATTACAGTCTTTGTTTAATGTAAGGGAAGGTGTCTACAACTTAAGAGGACAACAGCATTTAAAAATGAGGCGATGCCACACAGTAAGAAAGAGTTTCTGTATTTCAAGTTGTGGTGTTAAATAATGGAATAGTCTCAGTGTTGAACTAAAATTATCTCAAAATATAATCCATTTTAAAAAGAAATGTAAAGAAAACATTGTTATGCAATATTTAAAAGAGTAATGTTACTTGTGTTGGTTTCATGTGTGCAGATGTGGTTGTGTTGTTTCCATATAAACAGCTGACTTACTCTGACCATGTTTAAGTTACTGACCTGCAATATTTTGTTCAGAAACTTAACGACTATAATGTTAAACCTTTGTTGTTTTATTTGAAATGATCGGTATATTGAAATTATTCCGGATAAATCATGTAAATATATATATATTAGACCATTTAAGAAGGGTAGGAATCAATACGTTTTAAACTTCCTCCTACTCCTTCTGAGCATCATGTTGGAACAGATGCCCGAGCCACCTCAACTGGTTCCTCTCGACATGGAGAAGCAGCGGCTCTACTCCGAGCTCCTCCCGTGTGACTGAGCTCCTCACCCTATCTCTAAGGGCGCGCCCAGCCACTCTGCGGAGGAAGCTCATTTTGACCGCTTGTATCCGCGATCTCGTTCTTTCGGTCATTACCCAAAGCTCATGACCATAGGTGAGGGAGGGAACCAAGATTGACCGGTAAATCGAGAGCTTTGCCTTTCGGCTCAGCTCCCTCTTCACCAGGACGGTCCGATACAGCGACGGCATCACTGCGCACGCTGCACCGATCCGCCTGTCAATCTCACGCTCCATCCTTCCCTCACTCATGAACAAGACCCCGAGATACTTGAACTCCTCCACTTGAGGAAGGACCTCTCCACCCACCTGGAGAGGGCAAGGCACCTTTTTCCGGTCGAGCACCATGGCCTCAGATTTGGAGGTGCTGATTCTCATCCCAGCCGCTTCACACTCGGCTGCAACCGCCCCAGTGCATGTTGTAGGTCCTGGTTCGTTGGAGCCAACAGGACAACATTGTCCGCAAACAACAGAGATGAAGTCTTGTGGTCTCCGAACCGGACCCCGGTTCGGTTCGGGGACCACAGTTGGTCAATTGGTATTTTTTTGCAATTGACTAACTGTTTGAGTTGAATGTCTTGCATGTATTTGAACAGATGCTTAAATAAATAAATAAATAAATGGTTTTGTTCTGGGTCGATTGACGGCCAAGTCAGTATACTGTACGAGCCTGCCGATTAGAATGGGAGTAAATCTGATGTACATATGTCCAATATTACCCTTTTCAGAAACATTAAAAGTATGGAAGTTGAATCACATTTAATTTTGTAAAATATTCAAACATGCTTTTTCACGGTTAAACATTTCAAATGGAAAAATTCAAGCTACTTTAAAATTCATAATCTGATCACACCAAAAGTCTTCCATATAAGAGGCTACATACTGTAGGTTATACTGTAGCTTAACCATAGGCCAAGATCAAATGTTATGCATGCTGTTTGTACAGGCAAATTAAGCCCAATTTAAAACTATGTCTGTATTGCAGCAGGCAACAGACCAATGGAACAGTATCCAAGATGAGATAAAACAAGGGATTGGACAACTTTAAAATGACCGTAGTTACAAGATAAGAACACATACTCACCACACCAGTAGTTCTACCCATCTTACTAATCACATACTAAGACTAAGACTCAATTCATTTCATACTAAAGGAAATGATCGGTTCCTGTAACAATGCTTCTTGTTCTGTCCCTATCAAATAAACACATAATAATAATGATAATGATTGAAGAGAGTGGAAACTGGACAAAGCATTCAAATGGATTTCTTTATTAAATGTGAGGACTACACATCTGAGGAAACCTTTTCATAACAAAATATTTCAGCCTCCGCCCTCCCTACGTCTGTGTGCAAAGGCGATCCGATGTGAGAATACAGTTTTCAAGTTTGCAATCAATTTTTGAAAACACCTTTTTCTTTCTTTTTAAATTGTAAACATCATTTTCCCCAGTCACATGCTCTTTCTCCACGACTCTGCATAAACAGGTGATGTATAAGTAATGCGAGAACACTTAGTATGATACATTCACCTTTGAGGATTGGAAAGAGGAACAGTGACAACATCAACATGAAGCTCCCATAACAGACACAAACATGCAGGAGATCTGTGCAGGAGAAAGGAGTGAGTGAGTGAGGGGAATAAAGCTGCACATCTGCAACAGCTGCGCCAGAAGTGAAACGTGTCAGCTCACACACACACACACACACACACATACACACACACACACCACGGCATTAAACACAGAGTAGAAAAAACTATTGCCTGCGTTTAGCCACTTTTAGCAGTGATTTGGAAGATAAGTTTTGAAAGACCATGATTTCTACGGCTGCTATAGCTTGATTTTCTAAACTAAAAAGCTAAACGTTTGTAAAGCTGTCATTACATATTTGTCCCTCAAAGAAAAAGAAGTGAATAGTTAATTTGCAATAACAGACATACATTTACCCGGACGTTCGTTTTTTTAAAAGCCAGATCCATGTTTGTTTAGGAAGGTTCACATTGTCTTCTTGGTAGAAATAAAAGAATTTGGTCTGCTTCTATACCAAGGTACAGTACATTGCTAACCTACTATTGTCTGGTTTAGAAGAACCACACAGCAGAAAATGATAAAATATGAGATAATAATAGCTTGAATCAAGTGTTTTTTGTATCTTAACATTCTGGCTTCTTTGCAAATGAACTATTCCAGTAATCCAGCAGGTTACACAAGTACAACCCGAATTGGACCGCAACATGGCTTGAATTTCACGATAACAGTGTTTTGATATTAAGACACTAACTTTATCGAGTCGGTAGCTTGCCCTAACGTTCATGCACACAATCACACACATCCTGAAGAAGACAAACAGTACAAAGCAGCAAAAAGCTTCCAGCAAGTTTTGGAAGGAAAAGATGGGCTCAAGGACAAGAGGCACAGCATTGAAGAAGGCCTCCGAGTCAGTAGGGGGCAGCAGCAGCAGCAGCCGAGGGCGACAGACACAGCACACGGAACAGCCAGAGATTGCAAAAACCCTTGAAGAGCCACAACACGTAAACACAACACTGGAGCATCCAAAACAAAGAGATCACAGAAGTCTGTTACAGCGAAAAGCACAAATTGTAAACTTTTCTCGTGTTAGAAATTTAGCTGCTTGAGTTGTCGTCATCGCTAAATAAACTACAGTATTGTTATTGAATTTTATGGCCTTATTATTCTTGAAGAAAAGCTGCAAAAGGATAGAATATTGTCAAGGAGTTTAGTGACTTTCAATAAAACAGAGGTAAAACACATGATATAGCACCTTCGTCTTCAGTCACGGGCAAATAGAGCAAACTTATTATTTTTCAAAATTCAATGGGCATAAAAGAGAATAGTATAATTTAAAAGTAATTACAGCCTTTTGTATGTGAGCTGTTGTTTCTTAACACTAGCAATTCCCAGCAACGGCTAGAACAAACCCCCATAGCAGTCGTTTGGAAAGTTCTCGTTATAATCGAGGGAATTCTAAAAAGTATCCTCCCAAAAAAAGGATTACATCTTTCACTGATTGAATTGAACTTAAGTAATTCATACGGATTTTATCTTTAATACATGCTAAAACTGGTTGATATACATAAAATGCAGCCAAGCTAAATGCTAACTACTGCAAGTAAACAGTGTTGCTACGGTAACTAGCACTTGCTCCAGGCTGAGGTTGCTTTGAACCAGTCTAGGACCAGTCCAGGCTAAGAGGATTTCAATTTCAGAAACAGAAAAAGTTTTGAGAACCAAAAACGAGTATTTACACTCCCAAAAGCCGTCATATTGACTGCTCTCAGAGTTCTAGTGTTAAGGCCTGGTGTTATGATCTTTGCACTGCAATTGCCTCCAAATTGAGAAATATGATCTTTTGATGTATTTATCTATATAGTCACAGCTCCTCAGTTGCAACGTTGTGTAGCAGAGATTCACAAATAGCCCATAGCAATAATGAAAGTCGATGACATAGATAAGCCTGAAATAAGGTCAGATTTGGCTTTGTGAACAGCTGATACCCAGATCGCACCTGTGAAAACCCTTTTTGTTTCACATGAGGACGTTGAAGCGAGTGTCTGGAAGCCGCAGTCCGATCAGGCCGCCGCCCACCAGCACCGCGGAGGCCAGCAGGATGGGGATGGCTTTAGTGATGCCCACCAGGGAACCAAAGATCAGGTTACCCAGAACCGCGGCCAGTTTACACATGGCGTTACAGAAGCCGAAGCCTGTTCCCCTGTGAACGAGAGACGACCGTCAAGACAAATTATACAAAGTTACGTCTGGTTGAGCTTGAATTTCAATTTGAATTGTGGTCTAAGGAACCAGCCCTTTTTTAGCCAAGGGTTAGGGATAGGGCTTTCATGTTAAATATACAATGTTTTAAGAAAATATTATGGTCTTATTTGTTCACAAGACTATTTCAGGCAAACGTGTATTTACAAAACAAGAAGTCAAATACTCCAGCTTTCTGATTATTGTGATAAGAGATTACCTTCTGTCGGTGGGATACAGCTCGGTAGTGATCACGTCCAGAGAGTTCCAGGCAGAAATGCTCAAACCGTTATAGAGACACAACATGAAGATCATCATGGACTCGCTGGTGCCGAACCAGAGGAAGAAGCAGCTGATGCCTGAGAGCACCATGGAGCCTCCTGCAGGACACACCTTTAGTTAGCTTCAAAACCTGAGGGGCCTGGCTCTGTCGTACCTCAGGGAACTACTCTCCCTTCACAGGCAATGCATTCTGGGACGTTGCAGATTTGCAACATTGGCCCGCTGTGGTAAATAGAGCTGACCCGGGGAAAAACCCAGCAGAGGTATAATTTACTAATCGGCATGTACTGTATCTATATATATTCATCTTAATTTTATGCGGTTTTGGTTTTAAATTATTAAAGGTTGGTAGTGATACTGAATTGAAATTGATGCCTAGCCAAGGATACTGACATTGTGGAAGTGAGACAGCTCCGCCCCCTGGTGAGCAGGTGGAAAACTGTGAGCTTCTGAAGCTCAACTAAGTCCAGCAGCGATGCTTCTGAATAAAAAAGGGTCAAATATGGATGTGGAGAAGTTAGGTAATAAGAAATTAAGTTCTTGCAAATGTCACGACCCCTTCCTCCTCTCTGTGGTTGTGCTCTGTACTGCTGTCTACCTCTGTACAGGTGGAGCTGTGGGCGGACCTTGGAGCGTGGTGCGTCAGGGCCCGACGCGCCACGCCTATTTATGGACCGGCCTGCTGACAGCCTCACTCTCTCTCAGCCTGCGTCCTGTGCCACACCACTTTGTTTTCTGTTCCTGTTATGGTTTTGTTCTGCATCACACTTCACATCGCACCATACGAACACACAACCATTCACTCGCACACACCACTGATGCAGACAGTCACACCTCATTATTATTGTTACTTTGGTACTTTGGGTTAATCTTTGTTTAATAAACACCCTTTAAGTATCCATTTACGGTGTCTGCGTCCATATTTGTCATGGCCTTGAGCCAGGTTATGACACAAATCTGCAACGTCTGCCTGAAGAGGGTTTTAAATTGTTTTACTTTTCCTACAATCTTATTATATGTCCCTTGATGTATTTAATATGAAACTATACCACACATAGCAGTATATGGTAGAAACAGCTTAAAAAGTCCTGGGATAACAGCACAAAGCTCTGTCAAATGTTATAGGCTCCTTTCAGATTTAATAATGACTTCTGGATCAGAATCTTGGTGCTAAAATGGTCCAAAGGACTTATAATTTTAGAATGTTTTCTACTGGGATGTTTGTAAGTATAGAGAAAAGGGAGGGTATAGGTAGTAAGTAAAACACCAGTGCCTAGAGAGAATACTACATTCAAGTACAACATATTAAAGCAGGTGTAAAAGAGACATAGAGAATATAGTTTCAAATCTTTGATAAAGACAATACCTAACATGCTGAGGCGTCCTATTTTATCCATGAGGAGAGCAGAGACGATGTTTCCAGGCAGCACGGCCAATGTGCCCAAAAAGTTCACAAAATAGACCCAGTAGGCGCTGTAGTCATCGTCAAACGTCACCTGGCAACCGGTCTTGTTGTGATGGAAAGAACTGTTGATCACTCGCGACTTTATCAACTTAGAGTCATCAATATCTATCAGACGAAAAAGGAATTATATTTAGACAGATATAGACAGTCTTACGTGATTACAGAGGTGTTCAAGGTCAAATGTATTCACAGAAATACCCCATTATAAATGTTTTACGATGGAGTAAAAAGGCGTGCATTAAAGACTGTGGCGGCTGCAATTTATGTCCAGCTCATTCATCCGATTGAACTCACCTGACCCTAACCCCCGCCGCATTTTCCACCTCCGCAAATTAACTCTTATTTTCTGGTTAAAAACACTGACGACCCTTTTTAGCGCCACATTAAAGGGAAGATGCTATATTGTTAAGTTGCGTCTGGAATTAGCTACTTTTTTGTTGCATTGGACTGTGTTTTATTTATCGTTCTTGACATTCCCCTGGGTCACATTTGCAGAAAATGAAGGGAAATCAACACTTAGGTTAACTGTTCTCTCCGTGAGGCAAAAGACAGAAGGACACAGAAGGACACAGAAGGACAGAGGAGAAGTGCACTGACCTGTGTTGTAGAAAAAAGAGTCGACAAAGGTGCAGTTCTTAAAGGAGGAGCCCACAGAGGACACATCTTCAAAGTAACAGTTGATAAAAGACGAGTCAATAAACGTGACGGCTTTGAACTTCATCGCAATGAACCTGACAAAAAAGGATTGAAGAATGTTTAGTTCAACACCAAATGTATTAACAAAAAATAATTTATAAATGTTTACACCCATTTTAATTAGTGCTAAAACTAGTGACTAATAACATGGCGAAAAAGGCTAATGCTAACTTCTGACAGTAAACAGTGTGTTGCTATGGTAACTAGCACGTCATATTCTCTGGTGTAAAATGAGTTAAAGATAGAATACACCTCACATTTCAAAAGTAAAGAACAAAGCTACATTTAGATACAGAAAAAGACCAAGAACGCACATGAGATGACCTAGGACTGTAAACTCCCACTACTATCGTTACTTTTTACTTTTAATTTACTTTTTTTTAATCATGTTTGCACATTTCCTTTCTTTTCCTATTTTTTTATTTTTTTATTTTTTATTTATTGTTAATTTGGTTGGGACAGTACATGTTAATGAACACATCATTCCGGATTGTATTCATGGGCTAATTTCCATCCGTTGTCCCACATTGACACTCACAAACAACTCATTCACCCTGAACTATTGCACATGTTTTTAGTGGTAGGGGAAACCAGAGTACCCGGAGGAAACCTACGCAGACATGGGGAGAACATGCAAAGGCCTTGTTCCGACCAGGATTCGAACCCAGCCAAATTTGACAATAAAGTTTTATTTTATCTCATTTCATCTTATCTTATGTATATGTATAGGTATGTTATGTATCCTGTGTCTAGTAATTACACTTCAAAAACTAAAAGCCGTCATATTGACTGCTCAACGAGTTCTCGTGATAAACATGCTTGAATCTGAAGTTTTGTTTGGCAAAAGTTCCAGTTGTGTTCCATACCGCAACTTTTTACATCTGGCCACTTTTTATTAATGTTTAATAAAACCCAGTCTGGTGAACATGGCGCAAACAGGAGACTCAAAACTAAACTGCACGCGGTCACGTTTGGCATGGAAGGTGGAAATGAGCGAGATAAGTCTTTTAATTTCCTGCCCAGACAGCAGATAAAAGAGGAAGGATACTCGCTGTTTGCAGGAATGAAAAATAGCATTGCCTTCCTCCTTTCAACACAAAACGCCAGCTGCAGACTTCCCTGAGATTACCTGTCGTTTAGGAACAGTCCATTCCGGTGGATCTGGTTCTCGAGGGTGAAGTTGAATGTAATGTCTTCGATGCGTTCGTTGTTGTGGATCTTCACTCTGGAGGCGTATTCGTCGGCTTGGAGGTGTTTGATAACGTCCGGGAACCACACAGACAGACCGTAATACCTAAAAACACAAACGCGGCCCGCAAAACGGTCATACAATGGTGAAAAACACATTAATTTGGACTTGCGTTTTGAAAATAAAGTTAAGGTACGGGATAGGGCTTTTCATGTTTCTAAACCGTCACTGTGGAGACAGAATAAATTGTATATTTTAATGGTACCACTATTTTAGTACAGTAGTTTTGTGAAGCTCAAATGTGATTTATTTTACAAATAGCCTGAATGCATTTCATAATATGTGGCAAGATTTTTAAAACTTCTCCTTTTCGCTGAATAACCTTCCCACAACATGATGCTGCCACCTCCATGCTCCACTGGTATTTGAGCATTTCCCCCAAACTACTATTACTCAATTAAATTAATACAAAAATAGTATTATGTATGGGACTAATTCACAGCAGTCATCTTAGAAGAAGCTGCAGGTTTTCATGATGTAATGCAACAGTGAACCAACGACTGATGCAGCATAACAAAGCAGTTAGACGACCGCTTTAACTGGACACAACCTGTTTTACCGCACTGTTGACTCGTGATCATCAAAGCGCTTCGGTAAATCCAATCTATTTTGACAATAAACTTGCAACCCATCCCTCCTAAAACGTAATAAGTCCATAAAATCTACTCTGGCAATATCCCCTCTCACATTTAAACAAGCCCTTCCTCATATCAGCTGTCTGCTGTTCACATAAACTCACTGAAGCAGGAATGTGTGATACGTCATCTGCCCAGGATATCAACAGCTGATAGTTTAGTTTAGTCTTTATTTGAAAGGGACAGTGCGTTATGAACTGTACCATATTTTTGCTAAAAACATAAGTCCAAATTTGCTCTTTGTACTCTAAGCAAATGTCCCCACTAATATAAAATACAAATACATACATTAGCCACATTGCTATTCAGGAAGCAATTACAAAGCAATGCAATTACTGTAAATATTTATCCATCCATCCATCCATCTATTTTCTTCCGCTTAATATTCAGTCACTCATCAAAGTCTTACCCAAAGGACAAGGTGAACCAAACAGCAGCTAATTTGATGGTGTTATCTTTGACTGGAGGATTAAAGCATTTCAGAAAGGTTGTCCAGATCTACAAGGAAAACAATTATTCTACAACAATCTTGAAATACACCAGGATGAAATGAAATGGTTCTATTTGTGTGTTACCCCTTTGAGCTCTGAGGGGACCTTGAGCAGGACTTTGAGCACCGGGTTTGTCGACTCCGTCTGCATCTCTACCAGGTCGTCCTGATGTTTGGGGATTTTTATCCTATTCACCTGCAGGGAGAGACACTTTCATTTACTCTGGCGGTCCCACAGAAACAACACTGACACCATATAACACACTCTATGATCAAATCCTCTCATCAGTGACTGCACTCACTGTGAACACTCTCTCGGGCTCGCCTCGTGCACGCATGTTGGTGTCGTGGATCTGTTTCAGCACCATCCACGCCTCGTCATGCTTTCCAACCTGAGAAAGAGGTTTAGATTCAAACCAGTGAAATGCATTTAACGCTTTATTACGGGACACAATTACACAGTTTGAAAGTCTGAGGATGCTATAACAGTTTTGCATTTGTAGTTCATTTGAATTTGAGATCACTTTACGTCACTTTAGTATCGTGCTTTTCTACCTTCCAAGGCACTCGCAGCGCTTTATATTTACATTTAAGGAACCATTCATCTATACACACACACACACACACACACACACACACACACACACACACACACACACACACACACACACACACACAATGGCTGTGCGGTTAATTCTCTCGCCTCACTCGACGACACAGGACCATGAGTTTTCTCCTTGGGCAACAGTTTCTCGTTCTTCTGAGGACATATACACGAGCCAACCCCAAATAAGATGTTTTGAAAGATCAGTGGGACTTTCCTGGTTAATAACGACTGAAAACCCAACCCCTGCTCCAGATTACATATATTGGAGATTTCCCCATGCAACAAAATAGATAAATACATACCGTACATACTGGTTTAGTCCAGGTTAAGGCTTGATGCCATTTTGGATTAACTCATTGACAGCCAGCCGTTTTTGATGATTTCTCAAGGCCCACAGAATATTATTTCCAACGACTATGTGAAATATGAAACAAGATTCTGAAAGACTGGATTGTCTACTTTCATCTGCAAAAATAAATTTGTTTCTAGCTATTTTTGTTGTCCTGTAATCCCCAGTTGAATAGAGGGTCTCAGACAAGTACGTCAATGGCAGTCAGTGAGTTGCATGACTTACACTTCAGAAAAATATAGCAAATTCTGTGCATAATATTCATGTTATTTTCATCATAATATTCATCATTGATACATCACATAATTATTTGTTATATGGTGTCAATCACAAAATTAAAGGTCATATCAACTCAAGGCCAGCACAAAACACTATAGTATCAGTACAAGTATTATGAACAACTCATTTCATTTGCTATTTATTAGTGTGTCTCATCCCACTGTGCTGTGTATGTCTTGCCCACGGGAGCCTTTCCATTTAGAGTCGTGATGCTGCAGTCTGCACTTGTTCTCAGTACCTCCAGGTAGAAGCGTGGGCTCTCGGGCATAAAAGTGAGAGCTACGACCGCAGAGACGCACGGCAGAGCGCACACCACCACAAACACTCTCCAGCTGTGGAACTGGTAGGCCGAGCCCATGCTGAAGCTCCAGCCTGCAGCACAAGGGAATATACACTCACATTATAAATGAACACAGAAAAGCAGAGGGTAATTCTCATGTGTCTTTGTGGTTAGGGATGGTGCATTTTACCTGTATTTAAAATTCTGACTAGGCCATTGTATCTATTCATTTCTGTGCCAACTGTAAACTTGCCGTCACTTTGCCTCTGCTCAAGGACAACGGATGAAAACTATGCCCAGTCTGAAAAATGTATTGTGCAATGTCCCTGTCAAATGAGATTTTCCTGTCAAGTCCTCATTGAATGGCCTTAATCTGTCAAAAGCATTAATAAACCATGCTTTTTTCATTATACTTCTTATATTATACAGCTCCTCACAGCAGCAGAACGCGCCATTGATTTGAATGTAATTTCAAAACGTTCTACCGGTCATTATTTTCTATATAATCTCAAAACAATAATGACCGCTGCCCATGGCAACGCACTCTCTGCTTGTATTTCAGATGCGTGGATAACTCCGCAAGTAGTTCCGGCCACTCCGGAGCTAGCCACGCTCAATAAACGCAAATACCAATCAATCAACACATTTAAATGTTAATCAGAGAATACTTATACATATACATTCTTCACACACGTGCACGGAGATTTTCAGAATTTACTGGTCTTGTTTTCATGACAAAAATACTATTTATCTACGTCAAAATCCGGGGTCCGCTTCGGCCTGTCGGTACTTATTCTCCGATAATGACCTGCGTAATATACGTTTTCCCTTACTTAAATGATAACAGTAGTTAAACTGAGATATTGGGATTTCAAAATGAGTTTCAGAGCCCCTAAATCCTGTTATTGTTTTCATTTTGATGTCCCGCCCTCCACGTCTTACCCATCAGAAAGGTAAAATCTGGGTTGCCAGAACTCACTCCGTCGAGCTAATGTCACTGGTAAAGTAACATGTGGCTGCAGAAAAAGGTCTTGTTTCAATTCTCAAATATTAATGACAAAACATGGAACAAAAGGAGGATTTCTATCGGGTCCTTTGGGAAAAAAGTGTTGGTTATAGATTTGTTGTTGACAAATCTCTTGCATATTCAGATATTATGGTCCTAGCTTGATTCGTCTGCATATCTGGCAACCTGAGTCAGAGATTGAAGTACCACTTTTGGGCAGGTACTACATACTGCTCCTTTAAAGCTGGGGTACCTGTTTCTTTTTATTCATAACTAGCACATGTTCTTTCACAGTTTTGTGAAAATCAAATATTGGGACCAAAACAGATCACAACATGCGGTGTCTATCTTATCAGAATTTTTTTTTAGTTTGCATACTTTTAACTCATTGTGTCCCATTGACGCACAAATACGTCAAAGCAAATAGTAACGTCGTGTGCCTTTTTCGCTATTTTCACGTTCCCAGATGTCTATTCTATCTAATATGTATGGGGCAGGGACGTGCAGTCAGGGGAGGCAGGGGAGGCAGAGCCTCACCTGCCATTATTGGAAACTAATAATTATTTTAGTTTAAATATATAATTTATATCCACTGTCCTATGCTTTTAATGTATATTCGGCACGGTTCCCATCAGTTTTGATCATTTCTGAAGTCAAAATCGCCGAAATCCCGTTATTCCTATTCAAAGAGACGAGGTGAGGCAGCGCTCCTGCGTGCCTCACCTCAGACCGCTCCCTCACAGTGTGTGTGTGTGTGTCTGAGTGCACTCAGCTCGTGCAGTTGATATATCACCGTTTGTTTCAAATATCCTGCTTTAAAAACATTTTTTAAACTCCTCTTAGTGTTTAGTAGTGTATTGCACGTATGTGTGTACAATTTATATTTAGTTTAAGTCTTTTGATCGTAGATGAACACACAAGGAAAAAGCTTGGCGTGAGGCAGGCGGTATCTGTGCCTCACCGCTAGGGGTGATAGTGAGCATAAAGTTCATACCAGAGTTGCTAACAAACAATCAGCCCAAAATGCTATTTCTTTTGCTGGAAAATGGATGATTTGAATGAAGATTTTTTTTCTCAATTGGACTTTCAAACAAAGAAAGAATTAATATAGACTGGGAGACCACCACTGGACTTACGAGGTTAGTCCGGCTGCGGGGGAGGAGTTTGTTAATCTGTGTTTTATGTTGAACATTGACAGATACCGGCAAAGTAGTGCTTTTCCGAAAAACACTGATTCAAACACTGCTCAAGAGTTCTGCAACTTGTTTAAATTATTGTTTATGTTCCTCGCGTCTCTCTCTCCTCGCGTCTCTCTCTCCTCGCGTCTCTCTCTCCTCGCGTCTCTCTCTCCTCGCGTCTCCGTCTCTCTCTCCTCGCGTCTCCGTCTCTCTGCTCCTCTCTCCTCGCGTCTCTCTCTCCTCGCGTCTCCGTCTCTCTCTGCTCCTCGCGTCTCCGTCTCTCTCTGCTCCTCGCGTCTCCGTCTCTCTGCTCCTCTCTGTCTCTCTCTGCTCCTCTCTGTCTCCGTCTCTCTCTGCTCCTCGCGTCTCCGTCTCTCTCTGCTCCTCGCGTCTCCGTCTCTCTGCTCCTCTCTGTCTCTCTCTGCTCCTCTCTCCTCGCGTCTCTCTCTCCTCGCGTCTCCGTCTCTCTGCTCCTCTCTGTCTCTCTCTGCTCCTCTCTCCTCGCGTCTCTCTCTCCTCGCGTCTCCGTCTCTCTGCTCCTCGCGTCTCCGTCTCTCTGCTCCTCTCTGTCTCTCTCTGCTCCTCTCTCCTCGCGTCTCTCTCTCCTCGCGTCTCCGTCTCTCTGCTCCTCTCTGTCTCTCTCTGCTCCTCGCGTCTCCGTCTCTCTCTGCTCCTCTCTGTCTCTCTCTGCTCCTCTCTCCTCGCGTCTCTCTCTCCTCGCGTCTCCGTCTCTCTCTGCTCCTCGCGTCTCCGTCTCTCTGCTCCTCTCTGTCTCTCTCTGCTCTCTCTCTCTCGTCTCTCTCTGCTCCTCTCTGCTCCTCTCCGTCTCTCTCTGCTCCTCGCGTCTCCGTCTCTCTGCTCCTCTCTGCTCCTCTCTGTCTCTCTCTCTCTCTCTGCTCTCTCTCTCCTCGCGTCTCCGTCTCTCTCTGCTCCTCGCGTCTCCGTCTCTCTGCTCCTCTCTGTCTCTCTCTGCTCCTCTCTCTCCTCGCGTCTCCTCTCTCTGCTCCTCTCTGTCTCTCTCTGCTCCTCTCTGTCTCTCTGCTCCTCTCTCCTCGCGTCTCCGTCTCTCTGCTCCTCTCTGTCTCTCTCTGCTCCTCTCTCCTCGCGTCTCTCTCTGCTCCTCGCGTCTCCGTCTCTCTGCTCCTCTCTGTCTCTCTCTGTCTCTCTCTGCTCCTCTCTCCTCGCGTCTCTCTCTCCTCGCGTCTCCGTCTCTCTCTGCTCCTCGCGTCTCCGTCTCTCTGCTCCTCTCTGTCTCTCTCTGCTCCTCTCTGTCTCCGTCTCTCTCTGCTCCTCGCGTCTCCGTCTCTCTCTGCTCCTCGCGTCTCCGTCTCTCTGCTCCTCTCTGTCTCTCTCTGCTCCTCTCTCCTCGCGTCTCTCTCTCCTCGCGTCTCCGTCTCTCTCTGCTCCTCGCGTCTCCGTCTCTCTGCTCCTCTCTGTCTCTCTCTGCTCCTCTCTCCTCGCGTCTCTCTCTCTCTCCTCGCGTCTCCGTCTCTCTGCTCCTCTCTGTCTCTCTCTGCTCCTCTCTCCTCGCGTCTCTCTCTCCTCGCGTCTCCGTCTCTCTGCTCCTCTCCGTCTCTCTCTGCTCCTCGCGTCTCCGTCTCTCTCTGCTCCTCTCTGTCTCTCTCTGCTCCTCTCTCCTCGCGTCTCTCTCTCCTCGCGTCTCCGTCTCTCTCTGCTCCTCGCGTCTCCGTCTCTCTGCTCCTCTCTGCTCCTCTCTGTCTCTCTCTGTCTCTCTCTGCTCTCTCTCTCCTCGCGTCTCCGTCTCTCTCTGCTCCTCGCGTCTCCGTCTCTCTGCTCCTCTCTGTCTCTCTCTGCTCCTCTCTCTCCTCGCGTCTCTCCTCTCTCTGTCTCCTCTCTCTCTCTCTCTGCTCCTCTCTGTCTCTCTGCTCCTCTCTCCTCGCGTCTCCGTCTCTCTGCTCCTCTCTGTCTCTCTCTGCTCCTCTCTCCTCGCGTCTCTCTCTGCTCCTCGCGTCTCCGTCTCTCTGCTCCTCTCTGTCTCTCTCTGTCTCTCTCTGCTCCTCTCTCCTCGCGTCTCTCTCTCCTCGCGTCTCCGTCTCTCTCTGCTCCTCGCGTCTCCGTCTCTCTGCTCCTCTCTGTCTCTCTCTGCTCCTCTCTCCTCGCGTCTCTCTCTCCTCGCGTCTCTCGCACCTGCGCTTCTTAAAGATGTTGTTTGATGCGGAGCAGAGTCAGCAGCTAGATTTGTTGTGAGATTATTAAAAGAAGCTGGTTCTCTTATCTTTACAGTATATAAAGTTTGTGGATGTCATTGCATTGGTGATTAAATGCTATTTTATTTGAATAATGATTGTAAATCTGACTTTTAAAGTCAGTGCCTCCCCAATCACAAACCTCACCGCACGTCCCTGGTATGGGGATGACTTGAGACCATATTTTATCGAGCCAGCAGGTGGCAGCATTTCTCTCTGAATGGTTTGAAAACAGTTAGGTGCACATTTTGTGCCTCTTTTTCTCAACTTTCTGGTGATTTCTGGTGATTTCAGTAAAACTTCCCTCTACTCGACGGAGGATTACAGGGGAACGAAAAAAGCTATAAACAAAATTCTTTTTGCTGAGGAAAGTAGACAGTCCATTCTTTTAGAATCTGGTGTAGGATAGTCATAGTACACAATATTCTGTGGGTCTTTAAAAATCAGTAAAAACCATCAGAAACGGCCCTCATGTGTCTCACCTGTGTCTCATTAGTCTTGTCTATTCAAACCTTGTGTTTTCCTTCACTCCGTGTTCTATTCATCCTTCCTGACCGCCAGAGGCGGTGCTTAAGCACTGGATGATCATCCTCGCGCATGCGCAGGTCGACAGTCAACTAACAACAAAGTCACCCGTGACCTCCGGCAGCTAAAATGAGTCTATAAAGCCACGTGACTCTGGAAGCACAGTCCCTTTTCACTTTCTCGCATGCTGGTTGTTTGAGTCTGGCTAAGCTAACGGTTAGCTGTTTGTGCCACTGCTATTTGCGCTGCTTGCTGCCGGTAGCCCCATGACTGCTTGTCAGTCGGTGCTGCGAGTTTCTCGCCCTCCGTGGGCTGCGCAAGCCGCGCTACATTCATCCTCTGGTGAATGAACGTTTATATTGCTTATTCGCCGTGACATTGTGTTCGGTAGTTTTTCGTTGTCATTGCCACTTTGGCTTCACATTTCGTGTGCTAGCATTTTCTACGCTGTTCCGCTTCGGCATTGATTCTTATTTTCCATCACGGTGTTTGTTGTTACATTATACCGCTGGTGTTAGTTGTGCGCCTGTATTGTGGGTTGCTAGTCGTCTCTCTGCCCAATACGGCCCTGCTGCGTTGCCTTAATTGCTTTGCGGTGCTGCGTTGGTTTTAGCGGGTTACTAGTGGCATTTCTGCTCGACCTAACCCTGTTATTTTGGCTATTTACCTGCATGTATTCAGCGAATGTTTCTATGGGTTACTAGTGGCGTTTCTGCTCGACCTAACCCTGTTGTCTTGGCTATGTACCTGCGTGTATTCACCCTGTGTTTCTGTGGGTTTCTGGTGATGTTTCTACTCGACCTGACCCTGTTATATTGGCTGTTTCCTGTGTGTATTCAGCGTGTTTCTGTGGGTTACTGGTGGCGTTTCTGCTCGACCTGACCCTGTTATATTGGCTGTTTCCTGTGTGTGTTCAGCGTGTTTTGTGGGTTACTAGTAGCGTCTCTGCTCAACCTGACCCCACCGTGAGTGCCCTTGTGCTTAGCAGCGACTTGCTCCTGCCCGTTCGCTTGCTGGGATGCTGTAGCCGTTGAGCTGCCAGTCCTGTTTGGCAACAATGCAGCAGGACGATGGCCATGTGATGTGTCCCTCCTCTCTTGGCGTGGACCATCTGCGGGAGGCACTGACCGAGCGTGCGTGTCCCAATTGTGCCGTGATGCCCTGGCCTGTGCATGTGGCCCGCCTGTCGACTCTGAATGGGCCTTCTAGTAGCGATTCAGGGGGCCGCGATTCGGCTCTATTGGTCGACCGACCCCCTAGTCGCAAGCGCGAGAGTGCCCGGGGTGACGACCCTCCTCGGAAGAGGTCGAAATCCTCTGGACGTGGGGTTCTGAATTCAAAGGTCGATTCCCTCTCTGTGGAGTTGGCTCAGATGCGGTCCCTCCTCCACGACCTTCAGGCTGGTGCTGGCCAGTCTGTGGCCCGACCGGTCTTGGACCCTTTGTCTGTGTACGATGAGGATGCTCTCTCTGTGGCTGCCTCTGACACACATTTTCGGCCGGGCTCTGATGTCCTGAGCTCCAGGGTCTCGGAGTCTGGTTCGGTGGGCTCCGCTGGGTCTCAGTCGGTTTCCGATGAGCCTGTGACTGCGGCGATCCGCACGGCCCTGGCGCATTTGAAGCTGGACGTGCCTCAGAACGATGCGGAGCCCTCGAGTGCCTTCTTTCGCCGGCAGTCTGCTTCCTCTGGGTTTTCTGTTCCTCCTTCGGCTAAGTATGTCAAGGAGCTACATGCCTGTTGGACCGATAATAGGGTTTTTTCTAGACCCAAACGGTCGGGCCCTGGCTTCTATGCAGGCGCCTGACAAGGTTGGCCTGGGGCATATGCCTGCGGTGGAACCGGCCATTGCCTCCTTGATTGTGCATCCTGAAGAGGCTCTGCGCACTAATGCCCGGTGCCCTCGGCCGTGTTGTGCCACCAATGACCTGCTCTGCAAGGCATATGACATGGGTGCCCGCATGAGTCGCATTGGGAACTCCTTGTCCTCCCTACGCTGGTTCAGACTCGCCGCCAGGTGTGGTTGGTACAGTCCCCCCTCTCCGAGGCCAGCCGCAGGGTGTTGAGGAGCGTTCCTGTTCTTCCTGGGGAGCTGTTTGGCTCAGCTGCCATTGCGGCTCTGGAGCGCACGGTCCAGGCCACTCAGACCCGGCAACAGTTGGCGGGACTGCACAGACATTCCTCTCGTGCGTTCGCTTCTACTGCCCGTATGCGCGGGCGGGTGGCCCCGCCCCGGGGTTTTTCTGTACCCCGTGGGGGTAGATGGGGTGTCAGGTCATAGTGCTCGGCACGGGAATTTTCCCCCTACTTGTGCTAAATAAGACCGGCGACTTGCGACCGGTCTTGGACCTAAGGCGTCTGAATGTATTCTTGAAGATCCTTCCTTTCAAAAAGCAGGTCCTCCAGGCGGTGACTCCTGGGGACTGGTTCACGTCAATAGACCTGAAGGACACTTATTTTCACGTACCGATTGCTCCTCAGCATTGCAGGTTTCTTCGATTCGCCTTTCAGGGGAGGCACTACCAGTTCAGGATACTTCCTTTGGGCCTCTCTCTGTCTCCTCGGTTTTTTACGAGGTGCGTGGCGGCGGCTCTTTCCCCATTGCAGGCAAGGGGGTTAAGGATTCTGCCCTATTTGGACGATTGGCTGATCTGTGCCCCCACTTGTGAGCAGTCTCTGCTGGATACGCAGACTGTGATAGAGCACATGACCAGGTTGGGTATACGCGTGAATCTGGCGAAGAGCAATGTGGTGCCATCTCAGCAGGCTGTGTTTCTCGGCATGGCTCTAGATTCCCTGTCGATGTCTGCCCGCCCCTCACCTCGACGTATCAGGGACATTTGGGCGTTGCTTCCGAGTTCCATTTACAGATTCCTGTAAATGGAACTTCTTCAACGCGTGGTATCGTGGCAGAGGACTCAACCCGCGTCTCTGCTCGGTGACATCAATAGTGACCTTCCTTCAGGAACTGCTCAGTAGGGGCCGTTTTCCATCCACCCTGAAGGTATACGTTGCTGCAATTTCATGTGGGCACGCTGGGTTTGATGGTACTAGTGTTGGTTGTGTTAATGACATTTCACTGTTTTTGAAAGGTGCCCGCCGGTTGCACCCGCCCTGTTGTCCTGTGGTGCCGGCTTGGGACCTCTCGGTTGTCCTCGATGCCCTGCGTTCTCCGCCATTTGAGCCTTTGGGAGAGATTGCCCTCAAGTGGCTGTCAATGAAGACCGCGTTTCTTCTGGCTATGGCCTCCGGAAGGCGGGTGAGTGAACGCCATGCTCTGTCGGTGGCCGGGGCCTGTTGTTGTTGGCATCCTGACGGCTTGGGTGTGTCTCTGTGGCCAGACATGTCCTTTGTCCCAAAGGTGTCTTCTGGCCCCTTCAATTGGTCCGTTTTGGTTCTGGTGATCACTCTGACCCTCTGTGTCCTGTTCGTGCACTGGAGGCGTAAATTCGTTCCACGGCTTCAATGAGGCGTTCAGACGCCCTGTTTGTCTGCTGTGCCGGCCCTCACAGTGGTCGTGCGCTGTCTAAGCAGCGTCTCTCCCACTGGGTCGTGGGGGTTGTGACCAAGGCCTATGCCTTGCGGGGGCTGCCGTTACCGCCTGGGGTGCAGTGCCATTCTACAAGGGGCATTTCAACTTCGTGCAGCGGCGGCGTGGTCGTCCCAAGCACCTTTGCCAGGTTCTATCGGGTGAACGTTGCAGCTCCGCACCCCCTGCAGGGGGTTCTTCGGCACCGCAGGTCTGACTTTGTTGTTATTTGACTCTCGACCTGCGCATGCGCGAGGATGATCATCCAGTGCTTTAGCACCGCCTCTGGCGGTCATCCAGGATTCATAGAACCGTAGTTACAGTAGTAACTTTCGTTCCTAGTTCTTGTCGTCAGTCCCTGCTTGGTTACTTTTTGTCTTGTGTTCCCTGGATTTTGATTTGTTATTTACTTTTATTAAATTCCATCACTTTTGCAGTTCTGCGTTCTGGGTTCATTCCCTTTTGCCACCGTGACAGATAGAACCAAACTCTTTTAGAGCCAGGAACTAGTGAATTTTGTTTTGTTTTTTAAAAGCTAGCTACTGTGGGACCCATGATAATTGGTTAATGTGCCAGGACATTAGCACATTTTTAGACAGGAGAAACTCAGGTGACCCACGCAGGCAGGTTGAGGCAGCTTGGGGGGGCTTGGGAGGTCCTAACTGAAAAGTGTGCTCAGACGAGGAAAGCGCAGTGATGTTGTTTCTCTTTTGTTTCAGTGCAAACGCCAATTAAAAATAAGGATAATCCTAAACACTCATACATTCGAAAGGCAGCCGCTCGAGTCCTGACAAGAACCAGGAAGCATGATCACATTAGGCCAGTCCTCAGGTCTCTGCACTGGCTTCCTGTGCCTCAGAGAATAGACTTTAAAACAGCTCTGCTTCTTACAAGTCTCTTCATTGCCTCGCACCAAAATATTGGTGCGAGGCAATATTGGGCCTATATTGGGATTTTATATTTTATTATATTTTTCATTTACTGTGATTATTTATGCTATCTTATTTTGTTCAGCACTTTGAATTGCCTTGTGTATGAATTGTGCTATACAAATAAACTTGCCTTGCCACTCTGAACTCTCATTTATCCGACCACAAGTGCTGCACTACCCCAGCTGATGAGGAATGCAAATGGCACAATTCATTATTTAGGTTTGAATGATCAAAATAAAAATATTTTATAGACATAGACATAGACATTGTAAATTGCACCAAAGGTCTGCAGTGTGGGTGGTCTTGTCTCAATACAGTATAGTCAACATTTCAATCAATCTTTTGTTTTTTTTTAAACACAGCAGTAATCAAGGCTATTCTTAGATGAGGAAGTCAAGTCATTGTGAAAACCTTTTAATAGACAGCGTACCGTGGGCAGTGGGCAGTGTGAGGGGCCTATGGGGGATTCTTTAGCAGGTGTTCTGCCGAGTTGTGCCGCTCTGCCGAGTTGTGACGCTTATGTAATGCTCAGCTGTTAATGATGTAATGCAAACCTGAAGATGGCGGACAGAAAGTCCGAGAATTGCTTTAAAAGTTATAATACGAACGAAATAAGACACGAATGTCACTTTTAATGCAATTTGAGGCGAGATGTTGATGGTTCCGTTTTGTCACATGTGGGTTTTAAGAGTAAAAGTTTCGTGCAAAGTTTAGTTTAAGCAGTCATCTGCGCCTGTGAAACCACAAGCTAATGTTTTCATAGCAGTCCGCGGCTGCTGACGTAGGCTGATGACGCGTCCTGTGGCAACTCTACAGCTTACAACTGGTCTGATAATGGAAATAATAAATTTAATTTATTGCATGTATCGTACTGTATTCAATATGATTAACAATAGTGTGTTCAAACGAAATATTTAATTAGATAGATTTTTTTCCCCATTTTCCATTATCAACCCGACAGACCAGTTGTAAGCTGTAGAGTGGCCACAGGACGCGTCATCAGCCTACGTCAGCAGCCGCGGAGGCTGCTATGAAAACATTAGCTTTGTGGTTTCACAGGAGCAGTTGACTGCTTAACCTCCTAAGACCCGAGCACTTTTTTGCAATGCATTTTTTATTTATCTTGGCTAATTGGGCATATTGGGGCCAGATAAGAATATATACTAAGCATCATCTCTTGACATGATGTACATTTTGAGAAAAATGCTGTCCACATATGTGGACGCTCGGTCTGAATTTCCATAAAAAAGGCAATTAAGTCACAACTGTGTAATAAAGTGCAAAACGCTTTATTTCGACACAAACATTTGATAAATGAACAATATTGAACAAGGAACATGTTCAAACATATCTCAGTGCAAAAACAGCAAAAAGAGTACTCGGATGATCCTGGGAGCTATTTGTCTGGGGATTCATGCCCCTGGTAGGGTCTCCCATGGCAGACAGGTCTCAGGTGACGAATCAGACGAAGCGCAGTACAAAGCCAACATAAATAGCATGATATTAAGAACCGTGACGTCGCCCGGCATGGCACAGGGGTTGCAGAGGCAAAAACCCGGGACTGGGAGGAGTTTGGAGAGTCCATGGAGCATGACTATCGGTCGGCCTTAATAAATTGAAGATATTCTGGCAAACCGTCCGGCGTCTCAGGAGGGGGAAGCAGTTCTTTGCCAACACCGTGGACGGTGTAGGGCGAAGAGCTGCTGACCTCCACTGGGGATCTTGTCGGGTGGTGGAAGTAATGGTGGAAGTAATGGAAGATACTCCTCAATCCCCCCGTCACGTCCTCCAGAACGGAGGCAGAGGTTGAGGATGTTGGGGCAGATACCTCCATCTCCCTGGCAGAGGTCACCAAGGTGGTTGGCAGCCTCCTTGGTGGCAAGGCTCTGGGAGTGGATGAGATCCGCAAAGACTATCTAAAGTCTATTGTAGGACTGTCTTGGCTGACATGTCTCTGCAACATCGCGAGGCGATCGTGGGCAGACCGGGGTGGTGGTCCCTCTCTATAAGAAGGGGGACCAGAAGGGTGTGTTCCAATTATTGTGGGATCACACTCCTCAGCCTTCCTGGTAAGGTCCACTCCAAGGTACTGGAGAGGAGGCTACGGCCGATGGTCGAATCTCGGATTCAGGAGGAGCAGTGTGGTTTTCATCCCGGCCAAGGAACACTGGACCAGCTCTATACTCTCCATCGGTTCATTGAGTGTTCATGGGAGTTCGCCCCCAACCGGTCCACATGTGTTTGTGGATTTGGAGAAGGTGTTTGACCGTGTTCTCCGGGATGTCCTTTGGGGGGTTCTCCAGGAGTACGGGGTATTCTGCCTTAGGGCCTTACGGGCCCTGTATGACCGGAGCCAGAGCTGCGTTCGCATCAGCAGTAAGTCAGACCATGTTGACCTTGGCCAGGGCTGCCCTTTGTCACCGGTTCTGTTTACTGTGTTTATGGACAAAATTTCTAGATGCAGGAGGGGGTCCGGTTCGGGGACCACAGGATTTCATCTCCGCTTTTTGCAGACGATGTTGTCCTGTTGGCTCCGAGGTGCCTTGCCCTCTCCAGGTGGGTGGAGAGGTCCTTCCTCAAGGAGTTCAAGTATCTCAGGGTCTTGTTCACGAGTGAGGGAAGGATGGAGCGTGAGCTTGACAGGCGGATCGGTGCAGTGATGCGGTCGCGGTGAAGCTGAGCCGAAAGGCCTTGGGCTCCCCCCTGACAAACTGGAGTGTGTGTGGATAGGGAAGTCTGGGCATCTCTGCGACCCGGCAACGGATGAAGCGGAAGAAAATAGATCGATGGATGGATTTAACTCATAGGAAATAGACTAAATCAAAGAGCAAGTAAGCACTAATTTTGGAATTCAGTGTTTCCCACACATAGACTAATCTGTGGCGCACCGCCACAGATTAGAGACCGCCCGCCACAAATTGCGTTTCGTATTATTATATATATATTTTTTTTGTTACGTTATTTAAAACATGCATCGTCTAGTGCCGCCGCAGCGGTCAATTTGACAGCGGGGAGGGGGGTTTAAAATGTGGCGGCCCTTC
>OZ035823.1:11596908-11601908 GCA_964034765.1 Knipowitschia caucasica
AAAAAAAAAAAAAAAAAAAAAAAAAAAATAAAAAAAAAAAAAAAAAAAAAAAAAAAAAAAAAAAAAAAAAAAAAAAAAAAAAAAAAAAAAAAAAAAAAAAATAAAAAAAAAAAAAAAAAAAAAAAAAAAAAAAAAAAAAAATAAAAAAAAAAAAAAAAAAAAAAAAAAAAAAAAAAAAAAAAAAAAAAAAAAAAAAAAAAAAAAAAAAAAAAAAAAAAAAAAAAAAAAAAAAAAAAAAAAAAAAAAAAAAAAAAAAAAAAAAAAAAAAAAAAAAAAAAAAAAAAAAAAAAAAAAAAAAAAAAAAAAAAAAAAAAAAAAAAAAAAAAAAAAAAAAAAAAAAAAAAAAAAAAAAAAAAAAAAAAAAAAAAAAATAAAAAAAAAAAAAAAAAAAAAAAAAAAAAAAAAAAAAAAAAAAAAAAAAAATAAAAAAAAAAAAAAAAAAAAAAAAAAAAAAAAAAAAAAAAAAAAAAAAAAAAAAAAAAAAAAAAAAAAAAAAAAAAAAAAAAAAAAAAAAAAAAAAAAAAAAAAAATAAAAAAAAAAAAAAAAAAAAAAAAAAAAAAAAAAAAAAAAAAATAAAAAAAAAAAAAAAAAAAAAAAAAAAAAAAAAAAAAAAAAAAATAAAAAAAAAAAAAAAAAAAAAAAAAAAAAAAAAAAAAAAAAAAAAAAAAAAAAAAAAAAAAAAAAAAAAAAAAAAAAAAAAAAAAAAAAAAAAAAAAAAAAAAAAAAAAAAAAAAAAAAAAAAAAAAAAAAAAAAAAAAAAAAAAAAAAAAAAAAAAAAAAAAAAAAAAAAAAAAAAAAAAAAAAAAAAAAAAAAAAAAATAAAAAAAAAAAAAAAAAAAAAAAAAAAAAAAAAAAAAAAAAAAAAAAAAAAAAAAAAAAAAAAAAAAAAAAAAAAAAAAAAAAAAAAAAAAAAAAAAAAAAAAAAAAAAAAAAAAATAAAAAAAAAAAAAAAAAAAAAAAAAAAAAAAAAAAAAAAAAAATAAAAAAAAAAAAAAAAAAAAAAAAAAAAAAAAAAAAAAAAAAAAAAAAAAAAAAAAAAAAAATAAAAAAAAAAAAAAAAAAAAAAAAAAAAAAAAAATAAAAAAAAAAAAAAAAAAAAAAAAAAAAAAAAAAAAAAAAAAAAAAAAAAAAAAAAATAAAAAAAAAAAAAAAAAAAAAAAAAAAAAAAAAAAAAAAAAAAAAAAAAAAAAAAAAAAAAAAAAAAAAAAAAAAAAAAAAAAAAAAAAAAAAAAAAAAAAAAAAAAAAAAAAAAAAAAAAAAAAAAAAAAAAAAAAAAAAAAAAAAAAAAAAAAAAAAAAAAAAAAAAAAAAAAAAAAAAAAAAAAAAAAAATAAAAAAAAAAAAAAAAAAAAAAAAAAAAAAAAAAAAAAAAAAAAAAAAAAAAAAAAAAAAAAAAAAAAAAAAAAAAAAAAAAAAAAAAAAAAAATAAAAAAAAAAAAAAAAAAAAAAAAAAAAAAAAAAAAAAAAAAAAAAAAAAAAAAAAAAAAAAAAAAAAAAATAAAAAAAAAAAAAAAAAAAAAAAAAAAAAAAAAAAATAAAAAAAAAAAAAAAAAAAAAAAAAAAAAAAAAAAAAAAAAAAAAAAAAAAAAAAATAAAAAAAAAAAAAAAAAAAAAAAAAAAAAAAAAAAAAAAAAAAAAAAAAAAAAAAAAAAAAAAAAAAATAAAAAAAAAAAAAAAAAAAAAAAAAAAAAATAAAAAAAAAAAAAAAAAAAAAAAAAAAAAAAAAAAAAAAAAAAAAAAAAAAAAAAAAAAAAAAAAAAAAAAAAAAAAAAAAAAAATAAAAAAAAAAAAAAAAAAAAATAAAAAAAAAAAAAAAAAAAAAAAAAAAAAAAAAAAAAAAAAAAAAAAAAAAAAAAAAAAAAAAAAAAAATAAAAAAAAAAAAAAAAAAAAAAAAAAAAAAAAAAAAAAAAAAAAAAAAAAAAAAAAAAAAAAAAAAAAATAAAAAAAAAAAAAAAAAAAAAAAAAAAAAAAAAAAAAAAAAAAAAAAAAAAAAAAAAAAAAAAAAAAAAAAAAATAAAAAAAAAAAAAAAAAAAAAAAAAAAAAAAAAAAAAAAAAAAAAAAAAAAAAAAAAAAAAAAAAAAAAAAAAAAAAAAAAAAAAAAAAAAAAAAAAAAAAAAAAAAAAAAAAAAAAAAAAAAAAAAAAAAAAAAAAAAAAAAAAAAAAAAAAAAAAAAAAAAAAAAAAAAAAAAAAAAAAAAAAAAAAAAAAAAAAAAAAAAAAAAAAAAAAAAAAAAAAAAAAAAAAAAAAAAAAAAAAAAAAAAAAAAAAAAAAAAAAAAAAAAAAAAAAAAAAAATAAAAAAAAAAAAAAAAAAAAAAAAAAAAAAAAAAAAAAAAAAAAAAAAAAAAAAAAAAAAAAAAAAAAAAAAAAAAAAAAAAAAAATAAAAAAAAAAAAAAAAAAAAAAAAAAAAAAAAAAAAAAAAAAAAAAAAAAAAAAAAAAAAAAAAAAAAAAAAAAAAAAAAAAAAAAAAAAAAAAAAAAAAAAAATAAAAAAAAAAAAAAAAAAAAAAAAAAAAAAAAAAATAAAAAAAAAAAAAAAAAAAAAAAAAAAAAAAAAAAAAAAAAAAAAAAAAAATAAAAAAAAAAAAAAAAAAAAAAAAAAAAAAAAAAAAAAAAAAAAAAAAAAAAAAAAAAAAAAAAAAAAAAAAAAAAAAAAAAAAAAAAAAAAAAAAAAAAAAAAAAATAAAAAAAAAAAAAAAAAAAAAAAAAAAAAAAAAAAAAAAAAAAAAAAAAAAATAAAAAAAAAAAAAAAAAAAAAAAAAAAAAAAAAAAAAAAAAAAAAAAAAAAAAATAAAAAAAAAAAAAAAAAAAAAAAAAAAAAAAAAAAAAAAAAAAAAAAAAAAAAAAAAATAAAAAAAAAAAAAAAAAAAAAAAAAAAAAAAAAAAAAAAAAAAAAAAAAAAAAAAAAAAAAAAAATAAAAAAAAAAAAAAAAAAAAAAAAAAAAAAAAAAAAAAAAAAAAAAAAAAAAAAAAAAAAAAAAAAAAAATAAAAAAAAAAAAAAAAAAAAAAAAAAAAAAAAAAAAAAAAAAAAAAAAAAAAAAAAAAAAAAAAAAAAAAAAAAAATAAAAAAAAAAAAAAAAAAAAAAAAAAATAAAAAAAAAAAAAAAAAAAAAAAAAAAAAAAAAAAAAAAAAAAAAAAAAAAAAAAAAAAAAAAAAAAAAAAAAAAATAAAAAAAAAAAAAAAAAAAAAAAAAAAAAAAAAAAAAAAAAAAAAAAAAAAAAAAAAAAAAAAATAAAAAAAAAAAAAAAAAAAAAAAAAAAAAAAAAAAAAAAAAAAAAAAAAAAAAAAAAAAAAAAAAAAAATAAAAAAAAAAAAAAAAAAAAAAAAAAAAAAAAAAAAAAAAAAAAAAAAAAAAAAAAAAAAAAAAAAAAAAAAAAAAAAAAAAAAAAAAAATAAAAAAAAAAAAAAAAAAAAAAAAAAAAAAAAAAAAAAAAAAAAAAAAAAAAAAAAAAAAAAAAAAAAAAAAAAAAAAAAAAAAAAAAAAAAAAAAAAAAAAAAAAAAAAAAAAAAAAAAAAAAAAAAAAAAAAAAAAAAAAAAAAAAAAAAAAAAAAAAAAAAAAAAAATAAAAAAAAAAAAAAAAAAAAAAAAAAAAAAAAAAAAAAAAAAAAAAAAAAAAAAAAAAAAAAAAAAAAAAAAAAAAAAAAAAAAAAAAAAAAAAAAAAAAAAAAAAAAAAAAAAAAAAAAAAAAAAAAAAAAAAAAAAAAAAAAAAAAAAAAAAAAAAAAAAAAAAAAAAAAAAAAAAAAAAAAAAAAAAAAAAAAAAAAAAAAAAAAAAAAAAAAAAAAAAAAAAAAATAAAAAAAAAAAAAAAAAAATAAAAAAAAAAAAAAAAAAAAAAAAAAAAAAAAAAAAAAAAAAAAAAAAAAAAAAAAAAAAAAAAAAAAATAAAAAAAAAAAAAAAAAAAAAAAAAAAAAAAAAAAAAAAAAAAAAAAAAAAAAAAAAAAAAAAAAAAAAAAAAAAAAAAAAAAAAAAAAAAAAAAAAAAAAAAAAAAAAAAAAAAAAATAAAAAAAAAAAAAAAAAAAAAAAAAAAAAAAAAAAAAAAAAAAAAAAAAAAAAAAAAAAAAAAAAAAAAAAAAAAAAAAAAAAAAAAAAAAAAAAAAAAAAAAAAAAAAAAAAAAAAAAAAAAAAAAAAAAAAAAAAAAAAAAAAAAAAAAAAAAAAAAAAAAAAAAAAAAAAAAAAAAAAAATAAAAAAAAAAAAAAAAAAAAAAAAAAAAAAAAAAAAAAAAAAAAAAAAAAAAAAAAAAAAAAAAAAAAAAATAAAAAAAAAAAAAAAAAAAAAAAAAAAAAAAAAAAAAAAAAAAAAAAAAAAAAAAAAAAAAAAAAAAAAAAATAAAAAAAAAAAAAAAAAAATAAAAAAAAAAAAAAAAAAAAAAAAAAAAAAAAAAAAAAAAAAAATAAAAAAAAAAAAAAAAAAAAAAAAAAAAAAAAAAAAAAAAAAAAAAAAAAAAAAAAAAAAAAATAAAAAAAAAAAAAAAAAAAAAAAAAAAAAAAAAAAAAAAAAAAAAAAAAAAAAAAAAAAAAAAAATAAAAAAAAAAAAAAAAAAAAAAAAAAAAAAAAAAAAAAAAAAAAAAAAAAAAAAAAAAAAAAAAAAAAAAAAAAAAAAAAAAAAAAAAAAAAAAAAAAAAAAAAAAAATAAAAAAAAAAAAAAAAAAAAAAAAAAAAAAAAAAAAAAAAAAAAAAAAAAAAAAAAAAAAAAAAAAAAAAAAAAAAAAAAAAAAAAAAAAAATAAAAAAAAAAAAAAAAAAAAAAAAAAAAAAAAAAAAAAAAAAAAAAAAAAAATAAAAAAAAAAAAAAAAAAAAAAAAAAAAAAAAAAAAAAAATAAAAAAAAAAAAAAAAAAAAAAAAAAAAAAAAAAAAAAAATAAAAAAAAAAAAAAAAAAAAAAAAAAAAAAAAAAAAAAAAAAAAAAAAAAAAAAAAAAAAAAAAAAAAAAAAAAAAAAAAAAAAAAAAAAAAAAAAAAAAAAAAAAAAAAAAAAAAAAAAAAAAAAAAAAAAA